>JACCGJ010001324.1:9775-21944 GCA_013407085.1 Atriophallophorus winterbourni | reverse complement strand
TCGCTTAATTTCTCAGATGACGAACAATCATTAGTGTAGCCTACTCAGACAATTGCTGTGTGGTATGTCGCGCTGCTGTTCGCAGTGAAAATTTATGTTTCGCACACAACGAGTGACCTACCGTCTGCATTCCAAGAATATCCGAAATAAGTCTGTAGCATTTCACGTTCAGTGACCACCTTTTAAACACGACGTGAAAAATGATGTACTTCAAAATATGCTAAATCTGTTATAGCTTCTAATCTATGCATATGCTTTGTTGGATTACAGCAGAACGATTGGGTGAGCTAATAATTTGATTCATCATATGAATTTCACCTTCTCGCTATATGAATATTTCCCTGATTTCGCTTACTCGAGCCAAAGTCGATTGGGTTTAGACAAAAATCCTCATTTGCTTGCATATATATCGCACATACACACCTCAAGACCGGTTTTGAGTTGTTTGCACTCATCAGGATGAATGGTGAACAAGGTTTAAAATTGTAATCCACAGTTGGAAGAGGTTTACTTCAGTCATTCGACACACTGGAAAAAGAGATTTAGTATATTGCTTGACTTCACAAAATTAAACTGAAAAAATTGAAATCGATGAGCAGAGATCAGCACACAACGATACCACCTCAAAAACAGGCAGCTAAATCACACTTCCTTAACAAGTGTCGCCTCACATTTGCAGCAATTATTTTATTTTGAAAAATGGAGAATTCGCTGCGCGAATGCGAAAGAAAACTTGTACATGAGGATTATAAAAAAAAACTCGTGCAACCTGACATTTCGTCACCTTCTATCACAACGATTAATACCAGGTGTAGACGAAACCGAAGCTGTTTTGGATTTGAATGTGACTGACAATCTCGAATATCCTCATTAAATTTCAACGTTTATCCCACATTTGTTATTCGTATTAAAATCTGTGTGTGGTTAAATTGATTTGATTCGCTGAAAATTCTTTTAACGAATACAGCTTTCTTCTTCTTTTTCAGTCGGAGATACAAATAAATAATCGATCGTTTATTACAAGCGAGTCTGTTCGCAGTGTTGTCCTTCCGCTAGTGAACTTACAAAAAGTATGGCTGATTTTGTTGGCCACCTTCAACATAAACGCTTAAAATGACCAAGCTGTCCGATTCAGGAGAAAATATCTCACCCGCAGCGCTAGAATCGATAGACAATTCTCCGCGGATCCGCGGCATTTGAATGCTATCGACGCGACCTACTTTCAGCAGGTAAAAGCAGTATCTGCCTTTCCATACTTGAAGATGACCCTGTACACAGTTGCTTCAATGTGAGTGGTCAAAAGCAACATCATCCAAACATGTAGGGTCAATGTCAAGAGCTTTTTCATCTCTTTGAAAAATGTCTTTGTACTACAAGTGGTGTACATAGAACATAGAGCACACGGCAGATCTTTTAGAATATGGCCAATTCAGCGTAATGGACGTTGTGCTATTAGCGTGACCATGCACTGTAGACCAGCATCAGAGGGCAATTCTGTATGTTACCTTACCCATTCACATTACGTTTAAGACACGACAGATACCAAACCATAACGTCCATAAACGTTCTTCGACACATTTTAGCTTCGAAAATCCTTTTCTCAATGTACAGCACATGTTACACACCTAAATCTGTAAATGATTGGGATAAAGTGATTGTTAGTTGTTCAGTATTTTGCGATAATCAATTTTGTGCATTGGCCCCAACTTCACTCAATAATGAGAATGATAGGCTTAAAGGAAATTACTTGTTGGGTGTCTCAGTCTTCAAATCAGTACGAATCGCATACCGTAGCCATAGCTAGTTGCGTAATGATGAGCTTACGGTGAATTGTCAAACACACCAGCTTAAAAAAGCACTTCACCAAACTACTATCACGAGTGCAGATTAATGCCAACAAATCGATTAATGATCTAAACAAAATGTTGAAAAAAGAAAAATGTCATGAAAGAAATTGAAATTAAGAGGTCGATGAACAATTGAACAGTGATTGCTGTCGTGTTTGTTCGTGAATGCACTATTTAAACGACAAACTATAGAAGTGTCTTCATTGCTGACATACCAAGCAAGCTGACGAAAGCTAGACAGCCAATCAGCCACACACCAAAGCGCGTGCTTAAGCAACATGCGGTGAAGCTACAAGGTGATTTGTGAGCATTGTACCGTTGAATCAACATGCCTGCCATTGGAATTGATTTGGGTACCACGTTCTGTTGTGTCGCAACGTTTCGTGATGGTAAAGTGGAGATTATTCCCAACGACCAAGGCAATTTGACCACACCAAGTTATGTGGCCTTCATTCAAGGTCGTCGATTAGTTGGCGAGGCTGCACGAGACCAAGCAACATTGAATCCACAAAACACCATTTATGATGCAAAACGGTTGATTGGAAGACGATTTGACGAAACGACTGTGACGACGGACCGATTGAATTGGCCATTCGAAGTGGTAGATGATAAAGGAAAAGCTAAAATCCAAGTTACCGTGGACGGTGAACGCATAATCTTACTCCCGGAAGAAATTTCATCGATTTTATTGGAAAAAATGAGGCAAGTGGCCGAAGCGTATCTAGGTGAACCGGTTATCGATGCCATCATTACAGTGCCTGCCTATTTCAATAATGCGCAAAGACAAGCAACCAAAGATGCTGGACTGATTGCAGGTTTAAATGTACTGCGAGTGATTAGTGAACCCACGGCAGCAGCAATCGCCTACGGGTTGGACAAAAAACTCCAAGCAAAATGTAACGTCCTTGTGTACGACCTTGGTGGCGGTACTTTTGATGTGTCCGTCATGACTATTGAGAACAAGAACTTTGTCGTGAAATCTACGTTCGGTAACACACACCTCGGAGGACAAGATTTCGACCAACGTATGGCCAATTTCCTGGTGGATAATTTTGAGCGAAGACACGGTATCGACCTCCGGAAAAATCGATCTGCCATTCATCGAATCCGTTCGGAATGTGAAAGGGTTAAACGTTTGCTGAGTGTGGAAATGGAGGCACATTACGAGGTGAATGATATTGCAAGTGGCTTGTCGATAAGTGGTACAATGAGCAGAGCCAAATTCGAGGATATCAACATGGATCTATTCAAAAGTACCCTGGAGCCTATGGCTATGGCCCTGAAGGATTCTGGTCTTGAAAAATCCGAAATCAATGAGATTGTCCTTGTCGGTGGTTCGACGAGGATTCCAGCGGTGAGAAAGTTAGTATCTCAATATTTCAACGGTCAGAAACTCAACACCTCAGTTAATCCAGACGAGGCTGTGGCTAGAGGAGCTGCTCTTCAAGCAGCAAGTATGATTGGCGATCAATCAGAAACGTTAAAGGATTTGTTAATGAAAGATGTCGCTCCGCTCTCACTTGGAATTGAGCTCTACGACGGTCGAATGCGAGCGGTAATTAGACGAAACACTCCCGTGCCTACGAGAGCATTTAAGGGATTGCAAACCACACAAGATTACCAGACCGAGTGTACATTTAATGTGTTCGAAGGAGAGAGAACAATTGCGATTGATAATCACTTTTTGGATAGCTTTCATTTGACTGGAATAAACCCGGCACGTCGAGGATTAGTGAAATTCGATCTCGTGTTTCAAGTAGATGAGAACGGAATACTCACGGTCTCAGTAAGTGAACGTGGAACCAAGAACAGCGGCGAGATTCAAATATCCAAGGCGCATGATGGTCTCACGGATAAGGACATTGCCAAGATGCGTATGGACGCGAAACGCTTTCAAGCACGTGATCAAGAACATCAAGATCGATTGGTTCTATGGAAAGCGCTCGATTCGATGGCATACTCGATCAAACGTAAATTGACAGAAGCACCGAAAGATATTCGCCTGTCCGAGTATGAAAGACGAATGATTTTGGAGAAATGCGACGAAACCACAAAATGGTTGCAAGAGAACCGGATGTCACATATTGCGAAATATGAATCGAAGTTGACTGAACTGCAAGAGGTTTGTCGGCCACTCACAAAACTAACTACACATTTGTAAACTGTTGTCGTTGTAATGAACAAATGTTTCTCGTGTATGTGAAATAATTTTAATGTTTAATGGGTCTTAATAACGATTGCACTTATGGAGAATGCCACAATAAAAATAATATGGAGGTCGGCGAGGAGAAGAAAAAGCAATATTGTTGTGAGGGATAAGCGCTCAGGGACTAAATATGTCAGCTGAAATTCTTTTTTTTGAGGTAACCAAACACGCCGAATCTTGTATAGAGCAAGCACAACGGATACAAACATTTTTAAAATGATGCCAAGTTTTGGAATAATAATATGAACAGTGCAGTTATAAAACGATTATTTGTAATCGAGCCAAATGCTGATAATTAAAACATGTTTTTGTATTCTGATTCGAACATGATGAAATATGGAATTAATGAATAGCTGAGCACTCTGGAGTTTAGTTGATGGTTAGGAACGATATTATTGATGTAGAATGATGCACTGCCATTTAATTTAAACATAGACCGACTTTTACATGGTAGAAGCATCTACAATGCCACGAACCGTTGTCGTTTTAAGTTTTGATGTTGAGACGGACAGTTTTAGTAGATTCAAAGTTGATGGATAATCGCATGCTCGAAATGACACCCAATGTCAACCAGACATTTGTGGCCTTGCTGGCGCATAGAGCGCTCAGTGTTGTAACCATTCAGGTTTCATGAGCATGACGTGTCCGAACCAGCGGAGTCGACGTGGGTTAATGACTGTCTGAAGGCTAGTGCCGTTGCTTCCTAAGACGCCTGACCTCATAGTTGCAAACGTGGTGCTGCAACCAAACGTGAGCAATCCTTCGCAAACAACGTTGGTCGAAGACCTTCACCCTCCTAACATTTTTTGCTCGAATTGTCCAACATTCACTCCCATAAAGCAATATTGTCCTTACCGAGGTGGAATATATTCTAACTTTCAAACTCAAGCTCAAATCACGTCTCTTCCAGAGGCACTTAAGTTTAATGAATGCCAGTCTGGCATTAGCAATTCTGGACGTGATTTTATTCTCTTTCCGACCCCCAGCAACCACTAGATTCCTAGGTAGATGAACAGCTCAACATGATCGAGAACCAAATAATTTATAACCTTGCTATGCTAGTGGAACGGAAATGGTGAGTTCTGATTTGCAGTGAACGCTCACTGCTCACAAAGGGCACATTGGGTGCTGCTTGTTCACGATTGGCAGCATCAGTTTGTCATGCAGCGTTGAACCCTTTAGACCAGGGGTGCGCAACCTGCGGCCGCACGGCCTCATGCGGCCGTGAGAGGTATGATATGCGGCCTTCTAAAAAACAAATTTAATGAATGCACTGATCTGGTGGAGGTATGGAAGTCAGCGGTTGCATATCCCAACCTTCGTGAGTTGGCTCGAAACATCCTCGTTCTCTTCGGAAGTACTTACGTATGTGAGGCAGCATTTTCCAAAATGAAATATCTGAAAAGCAAATACCGATCACGCTTGACGGATTGCAATTTGGAATCATGCTTGCGATTGATGCTCTCTACCTTGCCGGTCGACTTCAAGAAGTTGACAATGAGCACACAAGATCATGTCACCCACTGA
The DNA here is from genome assembly GCA_013407085.1 of Atriophallophorus winterbourni. Lineage (NCBI taxonomy): Eukaryota > Metazoa > Platyhelminthes > Trematoda > Plagiorchiida > Microphallidae > Atriophallophorus > Atriophallophorus winterbourni. The sequence goes on along the minus strand of JACCGJ010001324.1, from coordinate 16,364 downwards.
AAATTGCATGAGGTTTTGAATAAAATAAATCATTTATAAGTGTTAAATCAATCATTAATAAATGTGTTGTTTTTTCGACTGCATCCTAGTCTAGTCATCTACAGTATAATGGGAATTAAAGTATATTAAAGAGAATAAAAGAATCATTACAGTCACTTTACATGGAAACAAGTAAATGTATAGTTATTGCTTCACCGCTGGATTCATGTGATTTTATTGTTAGGAAATACAATTTAATGTAAAATCGAGTGTTACCACACTTGCAGACTTTTAGAATCAGGACGAAATATGTGCGGCCGTAGTCTCTGTGGAAAGAAAGGGGTTGTGGCCTGTTGGATAGAAAGTTTGCGCACCCCTGCTTTAGACAAACGGCAACTAATATCACTTCTACTCGGTTATCGAATACAGCATCAAGCTAGCATCACTGTGAGCTTTATGCCTCGGTGGGTTTAGATCGAATGTGAAATGTTGTGAGTAGCCCAGCATGGTTTAAAAATCTTCATTTCTGGCTTTGCAAGTTTAAGAGCATGGCATGAAGCACGCGTAGGTACCAGTAAGCAATCAGCAAACACACTTTTGTTATAATATACAACTTCATTAACAATTTCATTAACCTGATATACCGCTATTGTGCTCAGAAACAGTTAATGTGATACAGGGATATAAAATACCAATTATGAGTCACGACAAACCAGTTCTGTTTAAGTAGAAATAGGAATTTTGCAGACATCCACACCAAATTAGTCGAGCCAAATTAACGTGAGTTTTTCAAGTGGCTGCTACAAGATTCATTGTATTCAACTTATTGAGCAACTAGCTCAAGAGATTATTGCATTATACTACGAGGGCACTCCAAAGATTGTGGGAGTATCCTCTGGGATTATTGAAGCATACAACGTAAGTTGCTAATCTCGGGTGGGGTCAAGCGGTCACGTTACTGAATGAAATCAATAAACTGGACAATACAGAAACAAGCGAGTTGCTTGTAGCAGATTCGATATGTCGCGTGCCGAATGGCAAACGTCAAACTAAGGGGTACACGCGAGTGTTGTTGGGATAATCATGGCTAGAAATTAAGAAACGGTGAGGCAATTACACAGCTGAGTAAAGAATGAAACTCGCTAGTTTTGAGCGGATTCCACGCATATGGCTCATAGACACGAATGGTGGATTTAGCTAATCGAACGACACGCCCATATCGCAAATCCATTTGGTAGAATATAGTAAAAACGCGTTGGTGGAGTCTATGATCAGAAATCTTGCCCACCTCCAGAGTTTGTTCCATATACTCGTTCATTCCGTCCGTTCATTAGCTGACTTGAATAGTTTGAGATGATTTAACGCGCAGTTGTAGACCGCGACGCCCCTTATAAACAAGTCAGTGAGCAATCGAGGACTCTGGAGTTGTACTCGAACACGAGGACGTTGTCAAGGACATTTCGCAAAGCATGTATGGATAGGCGACGGAAATATGCAGCAGCATTACAAACAACCATTTTCATATAAACTCGTTCCGGCCTGGACGAATGGCTATGTTCTAACACACGTGCGCATCAATACAACTGGCTACAGGCTTTCGATTTCATAGCAACATTAAACTGAATGCTTCGGTTCTCATGATCGAATAATATACTAATGTGATTTCTCAAGTGTGAAATCTGAAATTCCAGCATTGAATTGGTGCACCTGTGCAATATCTGAGCGAATCTACTTCGGTCAGCTGAGGTGTGCGCATATTAGCGTTCTTGTGAAAAGTTTGGTAACAAATATGCAGCAATCAATGTAAAAACAGAACTTGGTAGGAATATGAGTGAAACGACAAGGATACAATGAAACATTAGAAGCGAATTATTTGCACGGAAACATGTTATCATTTGGCGAAGAACTAATGGTAGCGTCGTGTATAAAATTTCTCCAGCTGACAAGTGATCGAAGAAAAGCATAAAAGCCGAGGAGTGGGAGGAAAAACAGAAATTTCAAGATTGAAAAAAACAGACTGGTAAAGAATCTGGTTGTATCGTGACTTTGAGCATACGTATCTAGATTAATGAACGCGAAAAAAGAATTTAAATGTGAAAACGACAAGATGACAGAGGTTCGGATTCACTTCAACTACTTATGAGTAATATGAAACAGAGAGAAAAGACCGAAACTGGCGAATGAACGCGAGAGCCCAATGGGTCTGGAGGGCAAATTACGTAGATTACTCCAAAACTACAAGTGTTGTTCGCAAGTAATAGAGGTTAGAAAATACAAATATACTATGAATACCCAATTATATATTAAAAATTGAAACCTGCACCTTGATCGCTAATGTCATAGGATGATTTTTTTGATGAAAATGGCAAAGAAAATTGTGATCTCGGTCAAAGCGATAATCAGTGGTCGGTCTGTCGGCGACATTTGCATGCTGATAGCACGATAAAACTTTAGCGGCCGAGGCTAGTATCTGCTCCGTCACAGCCTGGAGATGACGCTTCACACAATTCATCCAAATTGAGCGGTCAAGAGCAAGTTGTTCCCAACTCGTAAGGTTAATGACAATAGCTTTCATATCTCCCTTGTAAACATCTTCGTACCGTAAGTGCAGTCTGTCAAAGCTCAACTTGCTAATTTCAACCTATCATGGTGTTGATCTTTTGAAATGCGGTATACTCCTATTCTATGCATAAGACAACCAGATGTAGGCGTCACCGTCGTAGGTGAATGAACAAGATCTGTAGACCAGCTTTACAAAGCACCTCTGCATTCATTACACTATCTATTCACGATGCGCTGTAGTTGAAAAGCAATCAGCTTTAGTTCGTGTTGTGTGTAGACAGTCCATATTTCACTGCCATGCTGTAAAGTATACAGTATGCACACACTGTATCTTTTCGTTTTCAGCTTGTGGTTGATCCAGACACCAGATTTCAAAACGGGACAAAAAAGACGGTTGAGCAGCTAATCATCTTGTCAACCTCGGTATTAAGCGAGAGGTTATCCGCAATATTTGAACCAAAATACGTAAAGTGATGTACGGCTTTAAGCTGATAGTTTTTACCAGTGATGATCCGAGACTACACGGTCATTTGACAAGGGCTTGTTCCTTCCTACAACGAAACCACCGCCAAACATGATTACGAGCCAAACAAATGGAAGTAAATAGCAATCCAATATAAGACACCATGCCGTTGATTCACAAATGCCAGCTGGAATGTTGTTATTGAAAAATGCGATACCATTGATACGAATACCCAACTAGGTAAACGAGTGTGCAATCGCCCGTTCATCATTCATGATAATCAGAACAGTTTCTGTCTGTTTTGCATGCCACTTCAGATTATTTCAGCTCAACCTACTTCAGTTTCAAGCCTCTTGAATAATATATATAATATATTATATAATTAAAATATATATATATATATATATATATATCAAGTTCTGTTTTAACATGGATTGCTGCATCTTTGTTTCTAAACTTAACACAAGAACGCTAATATGCGCACACCTCAGCTGACCGAAGTAGATTCGCTCAGATATTGCACAGGTGCACCTACTCTATGCTAGAATTTCGGATTTCACACCTGAGAAATCACATTAGTATATTATTCGATCATGAGAACCGAAGCAGTCAGTTTAATGTTGCTATGAAATCGAAAGACTGTAGCCAGTTGTATTGATGCGCACGTGTGTTAGAACATAGCCATTCGTCCAGGCCGGAACGAGTTTATATGAAAATGATTGTTTATAATGCTGTTACATATTTCCGTCGTCTATCCATGTATGCTGTGTGAAGTGGCCTTGACAACGTCCTCGTGTTCGAGTACAACTCCAGGGTCCTCGATTGCTCACTGACTTGCTTATAAGGGATGTCGCGGTCTACAACTGCACGTTAAATCAGCTCAAACAATTTCAGTTTCAAGCCTCTTGAATATATATATATATATACGAAATGTCCCTTGTACAACATTTACAACCGTCTGTGTATCAAACATCGAATTTCTTATTTCAAATCTTCATAAATCTTTATGGACGATCGCTCCGCCATCGTAAGGGATGTTGCCGAAGTAGCTTTCATATGCTGATCAGCATTAAAAAACCATTCTGCATTGGCCAACTTAACCGTCCGATGCTCCGCAGATTGACAGTCTCGAGCATATGTTACGCGGTGCATGAATGTGCAATCGTGTAGCATTTCTGTGTAGTACGGCTAACATCGTGCTAAATTGATTGGCCACCGGTAGTGAGCTGCATGCTGAAACACGCTGTAGTCTCACTACCATTTCTATTTCCCCTTCTGTCTAAGCCTGAGCAACCTGACAGTATCTTAGCCCATGTGCAGTCTCTGGCTGTGCGACACTTGGCGTGGATCAGACTTGTGCTTTCATACAATCAAACCATATGCTACGTGGTCAATTTTAGCTACATCTTCATTTTCACATTTCGTCAGTTTTGCGGTTGTTACAGGTAGGTTGTTTTCCAGGATAACATTACAGATGCTATGCTAATGCGCTGTTAGCTTCCGTGTCTAGCAAGAGTTTATCAGGAATATTTAAACGAGATATTCCGGTTCAAGCTGACATTTTTAACAGTGATGATGGCAGTCAACACAATTCCTTATCTTGGAACCTCCAGGCCAAAGAATTGAGCAAGAAAACACAGATAAGTCACTAGGATGTCATTTATTTTTTGGTGAAGAATTAAAGTTTCAACGTCAGTAAAAAAACATTTTACGGGACACCGAGCATCATCATTGAACCGAACCAAATGAAAAGGTGAACAGCTAATTATATGAATATATTACAATGGAACAAGCACGTAATGAGTTCGCTGCGCGCGGAGCCGTGATCAATCGCTCAGATCACTCAGCTCGCTATCTTCTTCATCAGACTGGAAAACTTTTGAGGTCTTCGTGTTCTGACTTGTCCCAGGTTTGGGCGTCATTTTCTTGGTTTTCATAATCGCATGGAAATCTTCCTCGGAGCTCAGATCATCTTCGCTTTCTGACAGCAACTTCTTGTGGGTGGGTGCTGTGAGAAGAAAATATAATCAGCTGGATCAATTCTCTGCTATAATGTTTGGTAGTATAAAAACGGCGATCGTAACGACTCACCTTCTGGAGAAGAAGAGGGCTCAGCGGCATCCTCAGCGCCTTGTTCTTCTTCTTCTTCATTATCTTCCGTTGCAGGATTCACCGCATCATCTTCGTCGTCTATTGGTTGATTCTCCTGTTGGTCATCCTCCCCAGCTTCTGTTTCATCGTCATCATCCTCTTCGACTTCGTGTTCAAGCATATACAAGCGATCGTTTTGTGCCTTGAACTCGTCATCGGTAAAGTCTCGATGATGGACAATGAGACGTGTCTTTGGAGCAGGCAAAGCACCTCCACCAGGGAGAAATCCACCAGACTGAGTGACCTTGCGTCGCTTACTTAAGCGTACGCGGGTCTCCAGTTCATTGTAGTATACACCTACGGCAACAAAGAAAGGTTTCGGTGATAATTCATTTAACAGGTTTTAATTTAGTCAACCAGACCGAAAGGTGACGAATTGTTGAAAGAAAGGTGCCTGTGTGCGGGTTTGTTAATCTGTTCACAAGATAAGCCTGAACGCCGTACAGATAAAAAAGCGAAGTAGCCTGACAGTATGTTAGCCCACGTCCAGTCTCTGACTGTGCGCAACTTTGCCTGGATCATGCTTGTGCTTTCATATCATACCATGCCACCTGTGGCGTCGACGCGATGTTTCACTCCATACTAAAGGCCGAGTGTACAACGCAGTGGTGCGTGCTACACTACTTTATGGCTGCGAAACCTCGTCTATTCGAGCAGAAGATGTACGTCGGCTTTCTGTGTTTGACACCCGTTGGCTGCGTATGATTGCTCGCATTCGGTGGCAGCAACGTGTTACAAATATATATGTCTGCAAGCGGGTGTTAGGACCAGGTGGCGACGGACTGAGAGAAATGCTAATGCTTGCTCGCTTGCGATGGTTGGGACATGTTTTAAGAATGCCTCCTCACCGTTTACCGTACCGCGCCTTATTCGCAGAGCCTGGCAGAAGCTGGGAGAAACCGATCGGTGGCCAGTCCATGACGGTGGCGCGTTAGGATGAAGAACTCACGGTAGCGCTAGCGCAGTGGCGTATTCCCTTGCCTGGGTGGGTCCAAAAGCTCCACCTAACAGTTCCTGGAAACTTTACGAGAATTGGCTGCAAACCGAAGTCAATGGCGCCAGTGTATTTTAGTATCCGGTATTATTTTATAAAACAAAAACAAAAAATCGCATGCAGTGAAACTACAAAAAAACAAGCTGTTTTTTGCGCATCTGATTTTGCATATTTCGCTTGCCTGTTTTCCCTTTTTTCACGCGTTTGCTTATCTGTTTTTCCTGCTTCTTATTGCTTGGCATACTCAAAGTAGATAACCACGCGTCCGAACCTAAAAATCTCACCGGAAGCACAGGACCGGTTTCGAGGTTTTTGCCTCTCATCAGCTATGCGTATCCGCTAGACTCTTCGCGTTTCGAACTGGTATTTGTGTAGACGGATGGCGTAATGTGAACTGAAGTTCGCGTCTACTCGCTACTTTATAAGTAGCTGAAGGGACT
>JACCGJ010001323.1:23217-59528 GCA_013407085.1 Atriophallophorus winterbourni | reverse complement strand
TAAATTTGTTATGTGAATGAAAAATGCTTTACTCCTAAACTTTGTGGAACACAGTAATGTTCTTACAATTCGCTTATAGTGATCGATTTTAGTTAGTGTGCATATGAAGAATGCAGGGCTTCGTAGAATTCCATGGGGACCCTAGCCTTTACAATTCGTTTTCAATGTGTCTGTGCTGTTACGTCGAAATCATAGACGAAAGCATTTGGTAAGAACTATCTCTTGATCAGATTAAAGAGGGGAAAGTGGGGCATTGGTGTTAGCTGCTGGTCAATAGTCGACCACATACAGCTGTAAGCGTTGCGAGAGAGATAGTTACTCTTGTATCTGACTGTGTAGACATGCAATGTGTAAACCCTTGATCACTCGAGATGTAATTTACGTGGTCAACGAGGACCTAAGAAGGCAAATAAGAACAACACTCCACATTCCATGTTTGCTGTTCCGCATTTTATCCAACGAAAGTGTGTTTACTAATTGTTCACCCTTTTAAGGCACAAAGGAACTCACCACGCAGCCTCTAACTGATAAGTACCTAAAGCTAGATACCGGCAGTAGAATGTTATTGCTGGTAACTTGCGTGCTGCATAAACTAGTCTGATTAAGGCTCACTGAACCTGATCCTACTGTCTCCACCTGATGACGGCAAACAGCCAGAAACCGGTAGTGGTGTGTAATTGATGTGAGCACCACAATAAATTAGTCTTAATAATGCTGAATATTTGCAATACCATATATTAACCTTCATAGCAATCTGTTTAGAGCGGGTACCCAGTTGAGGTCAAGCGACCCATCCAATCACATGCTCTGACGGAGTGCAAACCATAGTAAACTCACTGCGCTGTCCAATGGCGAATTATAAATTGGCTGTGCCCAGTCCATCAAAGTCTCCCAATGTAGATTGCTTACGGACTGGAACATAAAACATTGGTTGCCCTAGTTGTCACTCTCAGTCTGATAAACTTGCTGTTTCGGCACCCGAAAATGCGTTAACCAACACTTACACCGATATTCGGTTTCAAGCATTTAGTAATTCATTTATTATACGAGTTAGCTGTAAGCCGCATGAAATTGTGGTTTTGAACAAAAACTGACCATGCCATTCCTCCACTGACGTAAGACAAGCAGAACCTGATTGTCCGTCCTTTACTTGAAGAAGATTAAGCCGAGTACGATGTGCGTGTTGTGTGAGCTTAAACATAGATAGTCCTAAGCTTGCGTACAACCAACTATATGTATAGAAAATATATCTGACTTTACACGCCTGCATCCGATCAAAATGTTGTACATACAAACGCCCTAAGAGCTATTGTTTTTCATCTATATTGCAGTAATTGAGGTCTGCGGTAAACAGTATACTCCCACAAGTAGAATGTGTCCATAATCATTATTTAGTCTTCCACTTTATACTTAGTTTTGCGCTCCGTGTTTCATTTAATACAACGTACCATTAGTAAACATAATTCCATGTTTGCAGCTGACTTCACCCCAGTTCGACCGAAAATTCCCGAGAGTCGGATTCGAGTCAGACGTGAGATACCCCCATACAACGGCTGGGGAACGGAAGAGGATTCTCTCGCCAACTGTGATAACCTCATTCCGGTTCCACCAAAGACAGATTTCGTCAAATTTATGACTAAGGATAAACAAGGTCTCGAGTCGAATGTTCTTCGATTCTGCGCTCGTTTGATCAATGAGAATCCAATTGACCGGGATCGACTGTTCGTTATTTCGTGTTTCATGTCCGATGACACGTTCAGTATATTTGAACCAGTACGACAAAATTCGGGTAAGTGGATTTAGGGAAATTGATTCCCTAATTTTTAAGCGGTAATTTTCAACATTATCGTCAACATTATCCTTTACATAAAGCAATCACCTGACTGTTGATGAGGAGACAATACTAATAGAATGAAGTTACTTTTCAATGGAATGTTTATATTGTTTCTAATGGCTAGAACGAGCCGATCGATAGGATATCTATTCGTTTGAGTGCCAAATTAGCCAGACTGTAATCATAACGTTAAACCTCGCTATATAGGGTTCGTACAACGAACCACGATGTTCAGACACAGAATCACAAAGTGACATACAAGTATAATTTTGTTTACCACTGAACCTGATCTTACTGTCTTCACATGATGACCACATCACTTTGGTCATTCATAAGCGCCTTCAGTGCTTGACCAAGAATCACTTTGTGATTCTGTGTCTGAACATCGTGGTTCGTTGTACGAACCCTATATAACATTGCCATACAAGTATAAATTTGTTAAACCTCGCTGTTTGTATTTGCTGAAGTTGTCTGTATTCATTACAGTAATAAATCAAATTAGTATTGAAATTCTAAGAACCCATGACCCCAATTCACTAATTGAAGCTGCTGCAGAAATTGCTGTGCAAGTTAACTGCCACAGAATAAATTTAAATTAACCGTTTCTTCTCCCAAAATAAACTATTCAAAATTTTACATATTCCCTATTTTAACCTATAACATCATTACAAGCGCATGCGGATCCTGATCCTACTGTCCATACCTGATGTGTGTAAACAGCTTGAAGCCGGTCGGGTGGTGTGTGTGATGGAGATGCATGCAAATGAGCTTTTTTATTCATTACATGCCATTTTAATGGTTGTGGAGTTATTTTCTTTCGCATAACAAGTTTCAACTTATGAATCACGTAACTTGTATCCAGGTTTCAAAGGTGGTCTTTTCTTGGAGCGTGGCCGTATAAAGAAGCCCACGTCTGAACGTTTCAGCGTCACGCTTCCAGATTATTACAAACCCCAGGACTTTTATATTGGTGCTGTTGTGGATATAAACAGCTTCATCTTCGAAGTGATCGATGCGGATGAATACACCATGCGTTATTTGGAGAAAAATGCGTTGGAATTCCCACATGCGGACATCAATCTGATCTTGAACAAGTTGCGTCCATTCGTCAAGAACCGTTGTGAGGAATTGTACGAGTTTGGAAAACGCCAAGACCCCGATGAGACTGGAAGTTTTGGATTCGAGCAACTGAAGTGTTTACTTGATCAACTGACGGAACCGCAAAAGGTCTTAAATGAACATGAATTGTACACAATTGGAAGACACTACGCGGTGCGGTAAGTATTACATAAGTTTAGGTCAAAGTATTCATGTGCACTGAAATAAGCATGAACAATTTAACTAGACTTTTGTTCCTGATGAAACCTGACCCGTTCATCCTCTGCTTCATTTGTATTCTAACGATGTTAGAGATTAAAGAATTATGGCAAATACGCAAATATCTGTGCTACTTGTACAAAATTCCAGTGAATCATATGTACATTGTTCGATCCAAGCTTTCAAGGAGGGGAGTAAGCATAACTCCGTGTATGAAAGTATGCTTAAAAATGTTGGTAAAATGTCATCTTTAAGCACATTGTTTCCTTGATCCTGTGCACATAAGATTTCCTGATGTTATTCACTAACCTAGCGCCAACATAGGGCTATTTGTCATAAAATCTTCCAATCTTTGTTTTTAAATCGTTCAACTCGGTATATACAATTTCCAGTTGAAACATACCAGTTTGGCCGACGGTTCACGCAAGAGCCAGGCATTTGAAGACCAAGCTTATGACGGCCTGTGGAGAGAATCTTGAACCAGTTTTAAATCGCCGCCTAACTGATTCGTATTACTCTAAGCCGGAAACGATTGCGTCGGGTCATTTCAGGTCAACGAGTGGGTGCTGGCGAACATCTGGCCGCTTATCACAGAATTCCCTTTCGTCGGTCCAACAATAACCACCGTACTTCCGCGTATCGAATTCAAAGTAATGCAAAGTTTTAATGGTCCAAAAAACAAATACTTTACAGTAACCACAGAGTAAAAATACAGGGAATGCATAAAAACAACACAAATGTTTTATCCACATGGAAAGTCAGCACGCGTATTCAGGTGCGAGGTTGGGTTTGGTCGACATATAATTGTCAAGTCCAGCCTTGAACATGTTTAGGCATGTTGCGCAAATAATATGTGGGGGCAGGGAGTTCCATATAAAACAAACTCTGACAGCAAAGAAAAACCTTCGATAATTTGATCTGGAGTGTGTAATAATTAACTTGTAGCCCTGCGATCTGCTACCACGTGCTTCTTGCCGATGAAACAGGTGTTCAAGTGGGTGATCCACTGTACGCAGAATGTTGAACAGCAGGATGAAGACAACCCTGAGACGACTGTACGAAAAGTCAAAGAAGTTTAGAGTTGCAATTTTCTCCTTGTATGACCTGTTATATAGCCCGGTCACCAGTTTTTAGCGCGGTGGTATGTGTGTTGCAGCATGGTCATGTCCTTCTGTAACCATGTAGACCATGCTTGACCAGCGTACTCCATTGTTGGTCTGATATAGGTGTTAATTATCCGCAGGAGTATCTTCTTTGTGAAACTGCCGAAGATCCATCCGATGAATGCTAAGATTCGGTAAGACTTTTTGTATACAACAGAACACTGCCGTGAAGACTTCACATTACTGTTAATCCACACCCTCACGTCTTTCTCTTCCGGAACCAATGAAAGTTGCAGAGATCCAGAGAGTATGTGAATTCGAATGATTTACCGACGTTTAACATTTTACATTTTTGGATGTTGAATGGTAGGCAGTTTCGCAAGGATCACGTATGAAGTGCTTCGAGATCTTTTCGTAGAATTTGGCAATCTTCTATGGTGCGTACGCTAGTCCAGACTTTGATGTCATGCGCAAATAAAATGATTTTACCGCGTACGCTTTCAGGTATATCGTTAGCGTACACCAGGAAGAGTATTGGCTCCAAGACCGAGCCTTGAGATACGCCACTTGCAACTTCTACTGGGCTGGATAGTGCCCCATCAACTCTAACCCTTATAAATCTACCAGTCTAGTAATCCTGTATCCAGGCCAAAATTCTGCCACACACCCCGAGGTGGTCCAATTTTTTAGCAGCATGCTGTGGTTAACACGGTCAAAAGCTTTAGACATATCCAAGTAACAAGCATGGGTAGGGTATCCATAGTCTACTGCTCGAGTCCACTTATCAAGAGTTATGAGCAGATTGGTGAGACAGGAGTGTCATGTCCTAAATCCGTGCTGTGCGATGGAAAGAATCTTATTTTGTTCCAAGTGTTTGATAAGTTCGTCTGCTACAAATCGTTCGACAATTTAGAGACCACTGGTAACAACGTAATCGGTCTATAGTTAGACACATCGGATCGGTTTCACAGCTACTTAAGCATTGTGCCTTATTCATCCCTGCCCAAAGCTAATCGCATTCACCCACGATCCTCACAGCGCAAGAGAAATCCGATTGATCAAACGCGTTTATAATGCACAAGACAAATAACGGAATCTAAAATATCTTATACAGGCAAATCAAGCAACCAAAACACTGTCCTGACAGGTGTCTGTCCATGTTGTCATTTCTATCCGACATGCTGATCGATTTTGTGCCAAGCAGTACAAGTTAAGCCATTAACACACAGGACTTGTTTTACCGATCTTGACGAATTGCATATCGTTGGATTGGGGCTGACGTTGTCCATCTCTTCATGCTTCCGAAAAGATTATCTCCAAAGTTTCTTCTAGCTTTCACAATTGAATAATGCATATGAGCGGCAGTCACCATTCCAAAGACAGACGCGATACTTTCTCTGCTAGAGCAATTTTGTTCAAACATACTAATCTTTACAACCACTCCGCTGTGACAAATTTGTGACTGATTTTTGTTCTAGTTTGATCAGGTCTACCTATCTGGTGATGTACAATTTAACCTTCCATTATAACTGTCGTTATTCTAGTATAAAACATGTTAGCGTTTCCACATTGTAATACTTATAGCAACTTATTCTCGATTTCAGTCCACCGAAAGAAATTCAACATGAGATCATGTTGGGGTTGGCGCAACAAACATTGCGCAAACATGGGTTCGAAGATTTCGCCGCGATTCGTATAGCATGTCGTCAACAAGACCCGGACAAAACAGGGGAATTGGACCGAAAAGTTATGCGCCAGATATGTCTGGCCAATAGACTGCCGATTCCCAATGATATGCTTGAAGCTCTGATGGATTAGTAAGTGAATAGATCTTTGTTTATTGATTGAAATAAGTTTGAGACTGATTGTGTATTCACAATGCAAAAAAATTCAAGTACAACCGATTAGAGCCGCTTTTGGGTAACGTTTCGCTTCTGATCTAGAAGATTCGTCAGACCAATGGTGATATTTAGGACATGGAACATGATTAAATAGTAGTCAACCCACCACCACTGATTTGACCTTATCGCTAAACATCCTATAGTACGCTTACAGTGTGTCACGTCTCGTGGGAATGACCAGGATCAGTGGTCGATGTTTGTACTAGTATGTATCCACGACAATCTCATACAATTGAACACGGTCAAGGTCAGTTGACAGCGGCCCACATGCGTAAAAGTACACCACTAATGCAGCTAAGGTTAAGCTATTTTGAAGAAAAACAAAAATCTAATTAACTAGTAGGTATAAGGTGAATAACAACTATTCACTTTCGCATCAGTGCCGAGCGACAGAGTGTGGATATTTCTGCTCCATCCACCTTATTGACCGCCAGTTGACCTGCCTTGGCCATTTCGACCGCCACTGCATGTAGTCGTTCGCTATACTGTTTAATACCGCGTCTCAATATTTCCACATTGTCTAGATCGACGATGTGGCCCGTATCTAAAACGTGCTCCGCCAAGGCGGAATCACCAATAAGGGATTGATATTTCCTCGCATCCCGGGGCTGTCTCCGGACACGGTTTTGGTGTTCTTCGAATCTAGTGTGAAATTCCCTGGATGTCTGCCGTATGTAAACACCCGAACAGTCCTTACAGTTGATTCTGTAGATGCTGTTCGTAACGCTATATAAAGATGTCTTATCCTTGAGGTGCATCAGAACCGAACAAATAGCTTAACCTTAGCTCCGTCAGTGATGTACATTTACGCATGTGGGCCGCTGCGTCAACTGACCTTGACCGTGTTCAGTTGTATTAGATTGACGTGGACACATACTAGTACAAAAATCGACCACTGATCCTGGTCATTCCCACGAGACGTGACACAGCGTAGGCGTACTATAAGCTGTTTAGCGGTAAGGTCAAATCAGTGGTGGTGGGTTGACTACTACCTAATCATGTTCCTTGTCCTGACTATCACCCCTGGTCTGACGAAGCTTCTGTGTCAGAAGTGAAACGTTACCCTAAAAGTACTCTAACCGATAGCACTCAAATATCTTTGCACGATCGGTCCCACACGTATTCCAATCGATTGCTGGAAACAGCATGATTACACATTTAGTGTTAGTATTTTGCCAAGTCACAAAATGCAGTAAGTGAAGCGTGATGCATTTCTAGAATACAACAAGTTATTTGATAAAACATTCAATGTGCATTCAGATCTATAGCACATAATATCTGCAATTGCAATGAAGTGGTTAAGTTTTTTACATTTGAAATTAAGCCAAACGATGCTATGTTAATACTTTAGACACTCATTTGGAACATTTAATGTTCGGCGCAAAAAACACAAGGTGTGAAATTTTGTCCAAAATATGATCGCAAATCATTAAAACTGGCGAACTTAGTAGCAGCCCAAATTAGCAGATTATTTTTAACTCAAAAAATAATGCAGCTTGACGGTCAGTATGTAAAAACTAAGGGGGCTTTGGTAAGAGGTTAAATCTGTTAATTCCTCATAGCTAAGGAGCCAGCTGTAAACCGCACATCACTGCATGGATCTCGATTGAAATCTCGGTTGACAAAGATAAACTCGTTGTACAGTCGAAATTTGCAGTATAAATATAGTACATCACTGTGCCATTTAATGTTAAGCCACTATCGCTAGACAAGTGAATTCTGAATGTTTTTCTATTAAGTAACATGCAACATTATATATGCGTAACTTGTATAGACGATGGAATGGATATCGCACTGCTATCAAATGAAGAAACACCACGCTAATGCCTTCTATTTTAACAGTCTCGCCTTCTTTAGTTAACTTAAATCTATTGAAAGCAGGTTCTAACCCGGTGTTTACTAACAGGTTTTTAAAAGTTAAAATAATCTCTTAGACAAGTTAGGAAAACAGAGGTATGCTGTCGATATTATTTCTACGACGTGGGGAAAACTAAGTCTGTGCACAAAATTTTTAAGACAACGTGTAAAGCAGAGCCTTTAATAAAGTAGACTCTAAATAAAGATTAAACAGGTGCTTGAAATTAACTACCAAAGCTGGATAATGCCAGTGGAGATGAGCATTGTGGGAACGTCCATCGCTTGCAATAAGGAAATTAGACAGTTTTGGAATCCGTGTGGGATAATGGACGCGAAATTCGTTAGCAAGTTGCATCACCAGTTAAATTCAAACGCAGAAGCCTTGTTATTCATATGCTCATGGCTTTTGACGCCATTTCGTAATGGAAGCAATGCAGTTGGGTTTGCTGTTGTTAAAATGCATTGGCAATGCGTAACATAGGACTGGAATACACGAGTCTTGCCTTCATACCATCAGCTACCGCAAATGTCAGAAAGGGTAGTGAAAACCATTGATTCTTCATATGAATAAAAAAATGTAGGAACGTTTTAGGAAAATCGTTACATCTATAAAATATTCCGATTAATCATTGATTTTTTTAGGCAACAGACTTGACGATTATCTTTTTATCTGATGGAGGCGACTCACGGAAACGGTCGCGCTGTCGGTGCAAGGATGCTGTGTCATAGCAAAGGATTTGTTTATTAACGATGTTCAAATGTTTGATACAGTTTCTAGTGAACGCAATTTCTCTCCACAGCTCGGCAACACAAAGTGGCTCTATTCGTTACGAACTATTTTTGAATCAACTGAACTGGAGATGTCATCACGTGGGTGCAGTTCCCGAAGTTCCTTGTGATTACACTGGCAATTTGGAAGTCGACTGGCTGTCTACGAGCAAAGGAGACCGTCCACGATCGTTGGGTAACGTGTTCATCCCGCAAGCGGAACAAATTGAACGTGTTCGATACCGAGCGCTGTTCGACGATCTTTGTGGCGTGGAACACAAATGTGATTAAGTCTAGGTCAAGGACAAAGACGTTTAGACAAGTAGTGCGATCAAAGTAACATTATTCCAATTTTATTTTGCTACATGGTGGCATCGATTGAAATTTTCGTCTCTCGAAATCTAACAGATTATAGTGGGAAATAAATGCGCTATATATCTGACGATTCTGCGGCTTACACGAATGTGGGTTATGATGGATTATGATTCTGACTCAAGGTCATGTTTACGCGTCATATTCATTATCAGAATACTATACTGTGAGCACTCCAGGAGAGATTTTTCCTCCCGAAATGGACTACTTAGTAATTCGAAACGTCGTGAAGCATGAACCCTTCATGCGCCTGACATTTAAATCCCATGGTCGAGATAAACAACAACAACTAAAGTAAGTCGTGGGGAGTGTGATGGAAATACATGCAAATGAGTATTTTGGTAAGTAGGCTTTCGTTCTACTTATTTCGTCTCTCTTCTCTAAGCATTAAGCTAAAACCGTTCACCTGCATCCACCTTCCCCTTAAGCACAATGTTTTTGGAAGCCTCATCAGAATCATTTGGCACAGAATATTTCTTTTAAAGCCACTTGAAGTACCGTTTAAAAACAATATTTGTTTTATGTGAACGATATACATATTTTGTTGGAACCCAGTTTCAATACACTGCATCAAAACCCAAATTTTAACCCCAAAAATCGTGCCTCGTTCGGCAGTTATTCATCTCATTTTAGACAATTC
The DNA here is from genome assembly GCA_013407085.1 of Atriophallophorus winterbourni. Taxonomy (NCBI): domain Eukaryota; kingdom Metazoa; phylum Platyhelminthes; class Trematoda; order Plagiorchiida; family Microphallidae; genus Atriophallophorus; species Atriophallophorus winterbourni. The sequence continues at coordinate 49,736 of JACCGJ010001323.1, read as the reverse complement.
ATTTTCGTCAACAGTCCGCCATAATTACTCATAACTAGTTATTTCTACTTATGGCCTAAGTTACGAAACATTACTCTAGAGGTAAAATCTTGAAATCTTACTCATAAAGCTTTTTGAATTATTATTTCTCTATTTGCGCATTTTTCAAAAATATATTTGTTGCACAGTGTCTCCACTGTATCAAAATATAAACTTTTGTATTATTTCTAAATTCGCTTTGTACCATAAACAGTAATATCGTTTGTACCATGTTTAAAGCTCTCCAGACCTACAAAGTCTGTACGATCAGACAATGAAGGACGTTTCAGGTGTTTCGCGGGGAAAATGGTGATTTATTCATTGCTCGAGACGTGATCAATCTTGTATGGAAACCTAATAACAATTTATTGATTACAAACACTTTAAAGCGCTCTCGCAGATTCAGAGTTATCTATGTAACGCATGATTACTGAGGTGGTATTTCACATCACGGCACCGGATGGGTCAACATGTTTGACAAACTTCAAATGAACAATGGTAAACCAAACATCAACTGGTCCTTCTTTTGGTGTCTAATGTTTCTGTCACACTCAGTTTTCAAACCATCCATTCAGTCAGTTCACATTTGAACCATATTTGAGAGTAAACAGGCAATCTCGCTCTCGCGCTTCTCATTTATCGCACATTGTTGCCGTATATTATACACATGATTTTCTTGTTTTCACTGGTCCTGTAATTGCTTCGTATGTCACATTTGAACAGCTGCCATTGCCGAGAGAGTTTACAAACACTTTCACGAATAGCCGCGATGGTTTGGTGTTCTGGTTTTGAGTGCACCTCCTGTCAGTTGTGTACTAAAAATGCAAATACCTAACAGTCTTATAACAGTTAAGCATTCGATACATGCTACCAGTGTATTGCTGTTTTTGATGATGATGATGATGAGTCTTATAACTGTGACTATGTTCACGGTGTGCGCTAACTCAATTGAAGCGTTGTGACACCACAAAAATAAACCATGTTTAATCAACTGAGCTAGTTCGATAGCATTCAAATCACATGCTGATTCAAGATAGTTACAGCCTTGAATTGAGATGAGTTCGCCAAGTAATTTATTCCAAGTGAAGGAGACTAAGGTGGAGTTGTGTATTGGTTCACGAGGAAAACTACTGCAGAATAATGCAATGCTAGTAATCACAATTTATGTATTGAACTTGTACAATCAGGTTCGTGGATATGATCAGTCCGGGGAAATCACCTAGACTGTATGAAAGCGGTCTATGACATGCACGAATAATCGCAGGGGTAATGTCCCCACCCAGGGATTTCTACGTATTTAGTCACCGTAGGTGTCGTTCCACAACGACTTTGTCAATTATTGGTTTAGTTAAAGGTTCTACTGAGTTTGATAAACCATGATGCAATAATTGCTGTTTCGGGCAGAACACTTGTGAGTAAAAGCTCGCGATAGCATCCACTGTCTCTTGAACTGTAGCAGTCATTCCTTGTTCTGTCACGATACCGGATCCAGCGGAATAGTCAGTGCCTGGGATGTTGAAACATGTGAGCATTTTTATTGGTCACCGACCGCTTAAATCGACAATTAGGTCTCGACGTGAAGTGCTCGGTCCGACTCGATTTGAGCCTGAATCGATGCCTGAAATGTATTTTCTAGTACATAAACCGTCCAACCTACCCTTCTTTTCCCACCATGATACATCGGGATATATGCGGCAGTTTGAGTGGGTATGCATTCAGCGGTAAGTTCTCCAAATCAGCCTCACATTTCAGTGTGAACTTTAGCAAGCGAAGTTGACCAATATGAGCTGAAGTTGAGTGGCGAGTTAGACTAGTCACTTTGCCAGGAATTACATGTTCAATTTGTAATAGGTGAAAATGTTGAGACCATTTCTCGAGGTCATGTTTCCCTATCAAACAGGCTTTCTTGGCACTCGTTAACGTTCGTACATATCACGCTTAGTGCGTATGGGGTGTTAGTTATTGCGTATCGGAATGTCAGACTTTTTAAAATTTATACCATTTTGGTCTTGACTTCGTGAGTTTGGTGCAGCAGTTTTGGAATGCACAGCTGAGGTCGGCTGTACGACCAGTTCACTGTACGAATTTCCTTCTACTTTGGTCATTTTAGCTGATTCTTAAACTGGATTAACCCCACTTTTTTCCTTTTTTCACACCAATAGCCTTTGTCTGAGCTTCCTGCAGTTGTGGTTCGAAATCGTTGTATTGATAAGATTGTCTACTTCTGTGATCACTTGCGTACTAATAAGTCTACACGTCGAAGGCTCACATCGAAACTGGCCACTCTATTTTCTATTTTGGATTCAAAAGTATCGGCATGGTGCAGTAATTTAGCTCTGCCCACGAGCACATACATAGGAGGCGCCTGGAACCTTTTCGTTATTTATTACTGCTATCGAATCAGGAGCTATGTTACAGTCCCATTTACCATGGATCCTACCCATACACAGAAAACATGTTATGACTTGACTCGCCTTGGGACTCACCGGTTGTTCACACGTTTTGCATTTGACCTCGGGACAATTTTGCGTGTCGAGATCCGCCTTATCAGCTTGGCCGGTCGTGTCATTGTTGTGTTGACGGATCCACGCCCTTTGCAAAGAGGTCAAGTTAGTTTCATGTCACTGTCGGGTGAACAATCTTCGCTGTCACAGCTTGATAGATCGACTTTTTGTCTGTGTAGGATCTCGTGATGGGGTCACGCATGTTAGTGGCCTGAAGTGGTCTTTTTGGCTGAGCAATGGCCGATGTGGCGCTTTGGAACTCGTGATTTCGTCATTTAGCAATTAATCCACTATAACTCGTTAACCGCACAAGGTAGAATACATTAACAGGTATCAAAATGCGTAAAACGACTCGATATTTGCAATGATATCAAAAACCGTCTGATAGTTAGCCGCGGGAAAACGTTTGCTAGCGTGAGCAATCTGGGGTATTTATGTCGAAACGGTATATTTGCTGGGGATCGATTTACAAGTTCAAAACGAATAAATTCCGATAGCTATGATTGAAAGTAACACAGAATTCTTTGAATGGGATAAATCCAAACAGATTCGGCGAAGTTAAGACCGAAAGTGTCAGAGCAAGAAATGCGAACACACAGCGGAGTTCAATCAGGGTATGATCTGGTCTCGTATTCATGCTATAAATCGTCTGCTTACGTACATTATTCTATTAACAGTAAAGCTGATGAAAACTGAGCTTCCACCCTTTTCAATCTTTTACTGACTGCTGCATAGTCATTGGTAGTTGCATGGATTTAATTCACATTCTTCAATTCGACTCTTGATTGTTTACCTACAAAATGTAACAATCTGAAGCGCATCGATGGAGCCGTCTGACTTCGGAATGTTACACGTTGCCATGGGTTACATAATCGACGCAAGTCAAACAAATGGAGCTTGTTCGATCATTCAAAATGGACATTTATACTCGTTGAGATTTGAAATTCTTTTCACATGGTACCACAAAATCAATAATGGGTATTTTGCATAAACGAGACTTTTCGAATCATAACGTTTTGCTGAGTTTCAACTCAACACGATTGATATACGTGATATACTGAGTGCAGCTTTTCCATAAAGTAATGTAAAAATACCATCGAATTGAAGCACAAGTATAGGTGCGTTAGTAAAGCGATTCGGAAATTCCTCATAGAATGACATAAGGTATTTCAGAGCCAGACCTGAGCACGTCAATGGTAATTCTTGTGTAAAAGAACGTTCGAACACACACGTTTCGTCAGCAACTTAACACACGGTCACAGCTCGCGTAATCTGTTTGTAAAAGCAGTATAGCTAATCCAGTCTAAGTAGCTGATATCACATTCCGAGACAAGGTTTAATGGTTTCGGAATGTTGAAATCAGCTTCGGTTATACCATTTGGTTGTTTGCTGTCAAGTTGCAATCTGTTGTGGTCAACAAATCATAGACCATTTCAGTTGAAACTATGACTTGGGTACAAAATTTAAGATCGTCGCATCACCAGCAAATTGTTTACATGAAAGCTATCATGAGGGAATCGGATGATTGGACAACATAGAAACATTTTTATCGGAAATGATGTATCTAGCGTTGGAAAAACTAGCAAGACAGATACCGATGACGTTGGAATCTTGATTGAACATCAATTTATACAATTAAATACCCGCCGCATAAGAGAACATTAACGTACTCGGTTAAGATTTATAGGCCTCATGTCTTCATCAAATTTACTTTAACATCATTTGTTGACTGCCAGATAATTAAGACAAATATATCCAAGAGAAAGGAAAAATAAAAGCTATTTAATTCTGAAAGTATAATGAGCGTACGGATGTAGTTGATACACCTATTCTTCCGAAGATTCTCTAGTATTATGATTCAGTATGGTTCAGTTCAGAAAAAAGTAACCTTCTCTTAAACGTTCTGTGTCTGCGAAACTAAATGCTACCTAAATGAAAATGAGTTTGCAATCGAAACGAACGGTACAGATAGCTACGACGTATGAAAAAAGTCGAGTAACTTTGTTGATTACAGGTTGCGGGTTCTCATTTTTGATAAAACCTAAACATCTGTAAAACTTTCTACAATCGCATTAAGAAGAGAATTCCGTTCATAAACCAGCTGCGTTGAAACCGTGAAATAGCCAATGTTCAGTTGTTTTCGATAATATTGCGTCAACATTATTCATCATACGTATTCCATGCAGTTTGACGCGTGGTAGCAAAAACTGATACTGTTGTTATGTAACAATCTACAATAAACGATGTCCAATAACTCAAAACGATTAACCGAGTATCAAATGAAATCCTACTGATCAGTGTGTCTTTCAACCGAACGCTTTTACTGTGAATGCAATAAACTTCGTTGAGACAAAACAAGGTTTACGGTAAATGAAATTGGTAAGATCGTTTAGGTTCCTACATTGGTGATCTCTTTCACTCGCCAAATCATTGTTAGACGCCACTAAGCGATTGCCTGTTTATATACAAAACCAGCTCTAGGAGTTCGATTATGGAACACCGCAGTGTTAAATGAAAGTCACTGATAATGAGCACTTGAGCACACCCTGCAATCTCACAGCTATTACTTTCGCGTTTAAATTGCTATATTGGTCTTGGTAATCAACGGTATGTCGGCATATATGTAGTACCTAACGGTACACGCTTAATTACGCTCAATGGTTGTTCTGCTACCGGTAGTGAGCTGCGTGCAGAATCAAGCTGGAGTCTCATTACCATTTTTATTTTGCTTACTCAATTATGTCTGGGCCTGGGCATCCTGACATTTTGCCTAGATCTGGCTGGGGGGTTGATACATACTTTGGGTTTTTTACACATATTGAGAAATAAGACTTGAGCAAACTGCCAACCAGTGGTTAAAATACATCAAATGGGTTCGGAGCTCGTATAAATGTCGAGCTACAGAAAAAAGTTATCACTTTGAAGTTCTATTTATCCTGTTACGTTTTACAGAACTGTTTCGTGCGCTTGCCAATCCACTGTATCCTGTCGGAGTGCTTCAGAATATATTGTGACCAAGCCCGATAATCTGACTTAGTGGACAAAATGCCCGTGCAGTAAGGTTAAAAAATAGGTGCTTAGAGCCTCCCAAGTTTACTAGATACCAAAGAGCGTTAGTCAAAGGATTGATCCCAGCGGTAATTGTGTTGTAACGGAAAAGGACGCTATAACGCACGGTCAACTTTTCCTTATTTTGACGTATCAAGCATTTCTGTTAGCCCGGACTTTTCTCCTGATTTTACTTGTATTTTTCAAGATTAAAGTTTCGCGATTGAAGATATATGGTAAGACATGTTTTAGAATATCATAAGATATAATTATAAAATTATTATGAATTATACTTTCAAATTTCGATCCAAGTGATTCATTGAGTTATAATAAAACTTCTGATGATGAAGGTACGCTTCTGAGAGCCTTTATATCTTTATTGATTTTACTTAATAGGTTAAGCACGAAGCGCTGTCTGTAAAAAGCTGATGTTGCTTGGTGAAATGCACACGGGGATGGTTTCACTATGCCGTCGGTTTCCAACCCTGGTTACTTTAGAAAAAAGAAAGAAATGTTTTTCATTATGTTATGACAGTTGCAATACAACGAAATTGCTAATGTTTGTTTTTCTACTAAATAGTTTACTCCACGACGGAATGGTTAAAGTCAATCAATGTTTAAGTTGATGAGAAAATATTAGTGAAATCCCAAATCACTAATGTCTGTTTGTGTTTCGTGAAAACGACTTATATGACTTCCAATGCTGGTGACAGCGTTGTTGCCTCGGCCGTTGTTGGACTCTGAGTGTTTTCTACTTCAGTACTGGAAGCGTTGTTTTCGCTCTTGCCAGCGATTCCTTCAGTGGTGTTGATTTCACTACCGCTGTCATCAGTGCTTGCTGAGATGCTGTCTTTGTCTGCGCTGGTGACTTCTGTTGAGCCGATTATGGGCTCGGTTGAAAAATCGTCTCCCGTGCTAGCGCTCTCTGAGTTGCTGACATTGTCGGTGCTTGTTCCCGTCATGTTTGTTGTCTCTTCACTGGTGTCACTTTCAATACTGCTCTTTTGGTCACTGCTATTTTCTGTTACTTCTGATGCAGACACACTGGAACTTGCTTCACCGCTGCTCACAGAGGTACCGATCTCAGTGCTAGCGGATTCATCAGACACATGTTGGCTGGTGGTGGATTCACTGGCGTCGCTGGAGATAGCCCCTTCACTGCCGCTGGCATCAGAACTTGAATTTTCCGTAGAGTTGATTTCTTGACCAATTGTAGTGGTGTCACTGCTGTCAAGTTCAGTTGGTAGACTGTGGCTTGGTTCGGTGTTGACGGCTTCAGTGGTGGCATCAGTTGATGAAGGTGCCGCCTCTGTTGAATGGTGTGTATGATGGTGATGGTCATCATCATCGTCATCATCGTGATCGTGATCTAAATTGAACGAAGAAAGGAAGAAATGCAATCAATATTAACAAAGTTCGAAAGCGAGCAAGACGGTTTGTGTTTTGACTAAGCAGTTGATATGTGTCTGATCAGGTAATGAATCAACCTACTGTTGAATTGTTTACATAATTCAACTTGCGAGCAAATAATGTAAGCATATGTTATTTTTATTCTATGCGCTCATCCGTCATTCCTCTTCTGTCAGTCTAATACAGTTAGACATTTTGCTTTTCGTGCGTTGTTCCTCACTTCCTAATGTGCATACCCTGGAAATTTTCCATTAATTTTTTTGAAAAAGACTTGTTTCGAATAAATAGCACGATGGAGCTGTGTGTTTCGGCTGATTTGATATGAGTTATATCTACCGATCGGCACTCGTGAATGCTGCATAGAATAATCAGAATTATTCCATCAGACAATCCGCGCATTACTAAATTTTTAAAATCTACGGTTTGAACGAATAGCGAAATTTTGGCGCGAAAACGGAAAATATTAATTGTCTTGATGTTCAAACACAACTAATTAAACATTCATGTAGAAACGGGCGTACAGAAGTAACTAAAAAGCAGGAAGATACTATATCTGGTCTAGTATGCGCAATTTTCTTAACAGGTTGCATTGATAAGCCGAAATTTGACCTATGCTTTTTTTCGCAAAGCCATAGCGTGATCTTGCGGTAGGATTTTAGAATGTCAAATGCCTAAATGTGCTAAGCACTCCTAGATGCAACTAGACAATCAATTCACGCGGATTTCGTATGCTATAAAACGCACATTGTGTTCACTGCAAGTGAATTTGACGAGCATTAAATCGTAACAAATCGGTAGGTATTACGAATATTGCATTGATATTACAAGCAGTATAGTCCCAAAAATACCGGCTGGTCATGTTTCAACTGCACGTTATTCAATCGACTAAATTTACTGTAAACAAGAGAGGATGAAGCTATCATTTTGAGGAATTCTTTTACGTGACCCGTGACCCGTACTTTCGTGATACAAAATATTCTCACCGTGATGCCCGTGATGATGATGATCATCGTCGTCGTGCTCGTCGTCGTCATGTTTGTCGTCGTCATGCTTGTCGTCGTCATGCTTGTCTTCATCACGCTTGTCTTTATCATGCTTCTCGTCATCATGATCATGGTGATTGCCATCTTTGTCATTTTCGTGATTCTTATGATTCTTATCTTTATCATCATCATCGTCATTATCATGATGCTCGTGATCGTCGTCTTTATCGTCATCATGATGCCCGTAATGTTGCAGGTGGTTTTTTTCGTCATGATGATCATCGTGTTTACGTCCATCGTTACTTTCAAAAGCCTGAGAGTCCCCGTCACTTCGTCGAATAACGCTTCCTCTGTTATAAAGAAATGCAATGATCAAATGGACGTCATTCCCCAAGACCAACGGTAAAAACATGGCACATAATGAACAATCTCTTGACTGGAGCATTCAGATAATAAAGAAGTTCAACTATTTAATGATTCGTTTGAGTTGTATTGAAATAACATCAGTTTGTCGATAGGACTGAATTTGTAATTGCAAAAAAACTCTTCGCACAATAGAGTATGAAAATAAGCGAACATCGTGTCACTACGCTATATTATAAGGTTGATCATTTCCCAAGAAACTGAATTCACTCGAAAATTTTGTGTCAGCCGATTTAAACATGGCTAGATGTGTAAACAAAGTTTATTTATCGTCTCTCAGTTGCTTTTGATTCATCAACTTCATGATTACTGATATCAACAATATTGGTACTCACATTATAATAATTTTTAACAAACCTTGAGTCGCGATTAGCTGTAGTGAATAGCACAAAATCTATATTTCACAGTTTTACTCAAGGTTGCCTGTAGGTATCGCATAAATATGATACTTTCTTCACACCTGGTAAGAGAAAAGGCCCGCTGGAGGATGAAACGTATGGCGAATTCGGAGAAAAATGAAACAATAATCACTTGTAGTAGATCCCATGCTCGACGTGTATTCCCGATATGATTCTGTTGATGAATAGCCTGGATGAACAAACCGACCTGATTCAACGGTAGTCTCAAAATTCATAACATCACGAACTGTAATCATGATCTTTTGCGAGATTATCTCTGAAGGTGGATTATTTGAGGTTTTAGGTGTCTCATGTAATCCCGATTACAAAAATATGTCTTAGTAGTTGGCCACGGAACACCGGACTAGTAACATTACCACGAAACCGGGGATAGATTATGCGTATAATGGACGGGATCAAATGAAAATTTCGTTTACTTACCGAGTTAACGCGAGGACGATGAAGAAAACGCAACAATACAAAGTAAAACGAGACATATCGCGAACGCAATACTGAAAGGAAAATGATATTTCTTGTATTATATGATTAGGTTTGCATCTAAATGTATGTATGTTTAAATGTATTCCTCAGTGTATTGGATCAATGAACGGTGTGGTTCACAACCTCCTCACATAGATCGATGTTCGAATGTAGTCTATGTTGAGAAAATGGTTCATTCAAGAGTCAAAAGTAAACATTGTGTAAAATCGTTAGTCACGCTAAATCAACAACGAAGCACAGACTTTGGTCAAACAAACACATTTGATCTCGCAGACTCGTTTTGGCGTAAGACCACATTAAAATATTAGGGTGCCTATATACCGATAGGCTGAAACCAAAGTTGAGAAAAGGTTGAATTAATGCATGGTTGCGTTCAATAAAAAACGGTGAAGAGCTATTTTGAATGTTGTGGTTAGCGACTATGCATAAACTCACGAAAGCCTGAACATCAGGATTGTTTCAACACGCACAAAACCGTATCAAATTTATCATTTAGCAACCTCCTTAAAACCAACAGGTATTTTGATCTGTGCATGGGCCGCAAACACTCATAAGGTCAACCAAACCTCATTCAACCTTGGTGCATGCACATGCATGTACATTGTAAGTTCATCCCACGCGATTAAGAACGTCAAATGTATCGAACCACCATGCAGTGGTGATAAGGTCAAGTTGGCCACCATCAAAAACTGACATTTTAGGGTCAGGAACCTTCTCGGTTAGCAGACACTGCGGGTTCACATGGAGCGTGGGTGGAGTGATTCTCAACATAACTCTGAACGTAATTTATGTGAACCATACGAATCAGGTCTCGAGATGTTCTAGGCTGTAACTTTACACATTATCGAGGTAATATAGTTTGATGTAGTGAATAAATCCAGGATTACAACGACATTTTCAACTACCTTGTTATGGGCGATTTTTATACCTCAATATATTAGATATGTTTTTGGCTCATGCTTTTTGATGGGTGAGTACCATGGGAGCACCTTTTTGAAAGTATGATTTGCCCTCTGCTCTCAACTTACTCGGGCGTAAGACTGTCACAAAAATATTCGGGAAAATGAATATGACAACCTGTCACTTGCCTGTCACTTGTAGGTTCTATAATACAAAGTAATAAGCACGGGTTTCTTTTCTCCCTGACGGTATGATAACAAATAGAGCCCTCTAAACGTTAGCTGCTGCGTACGCTATTCACAAGCAAGCTTCATTTAGTTACTACAAATGCTCTGCACTTTAGAAGAATCGAAGAGAATAGATGTAGTTAATCTACCATGACAACAGACATCGCCTTGGTTACGAGTTGAAGTTTACGAACAGTGTTGCCTTAGCTACCTAAATGCACTATTAGGAATAATAACAATACAGAAAATACGTAGATAATTGGCGTACTAAATAGCGCTAAAGTGCAAACTCGTTTCAACAATTGATAGAATTCAATGTCATTGTTTCTCCGCGGCTGAGGTCATTTATTTGACAATGTTGAGGACACCTTACCTCAATCTTTTATTTCATCTAGAGCTTGTAGCTTTCCAGGTCATCACCGCTGGTAATCAATTTACCATAACTTTTTAGGCTATATTGTTTAGTGCTCAAGTTTGTTTTGGTCTCACATAGTTGATTGATAAAATACCCTGTCTTTGGTGAAGTTAGATACCAATAAACAACTCATACCTCAGCCTTCGATCACTGTAAAGTGGTTAAATGTACTTTTGGTCGCACAATCATTCATTTGAATGTAACTGTCACGTTTTTACCGCAACAGATAATGTGCATTAGTCAACGAGGTATCAACGAGTGTGTAACCCAATAATACGGCAAAAGGAGTGTCATTAAGCAAATTGCATCAAACGAACTTCTTTCATTTGCACCATAACTCCCATTCAACATAAGCATTAGTCTCTCACTGCAAAGAGGCACAAGAAACCGATTTACCATAAGCTGATATATATATATAATGAGATAATAAACATTGATTTAGGTGTGCCGAAATTCGATACCATCCATTAGGTTATGCGTACGTTTAATGTCCGCGAATATACAAATATCTTTAACCTAGTATGTCAAATGAACGGAAAAATTACTAATATAAAATGCGAAATGTTCAGAATGGCCATATTGGTCTGGAAATATTTCTGTGTGCAATTTAAATATGGAGAACTAAACAGAATTGCTTGTCAGCTTGCGCACTTACTGATAAGAGCACCTAAGAAATCAACATATAGCTAGAATCATGGAATACTAATTGCAGGAAACGCCAGACCTGTTCATCACCAACACAGAGTGTCAAGCTCGATCAAATCAATACTGCTTATCAAACAAAATGCAAGGTAACTCACCAGTGTAGAATAAGTCAATTACCCGCTTGATGAGCTCGCCTCAGCTTAAATAGGTGTCTGAACCAATCCAATTTTAGCAATCCACAAACTTTGACCTGATTGGATGGTTGAGAATAGCCCGCACGGAGGCGATTTTTTCGAGTAACACCAGCTGAATGAATCGGAATGCTTGATTGGTCAACGCGGTCGGTTTGTATGTACGTATGAAAGCACAAACCTGATCCAAGCAAAGTGCCGCACACTAATTGATCGGGGTTGGTGAGAGCAATTTCGGTGAGCTCATTCCAAAAGAAGCAGGCACATATAAAATTAAAAGTTACGGCAGCAGTCATCACGGGAATGTAGAGTTTGTAGTGTAGCTCAGTGGCTACGTGTATATCGGGAGTCGTGATATTTTGATAAATATTGTAGTTTGTAGCACATCACATTTTGCATCAAGGCATCACATCAATCCGAATGTTTCTACGAAGTGGGGTGTGAAGGCTTAGACTTTCCATGTGCTAACACATTATAGGAATGTCAGTATTGCCGGGCACCTAACTGAAAAGACAAGTAGTCATGAACTGTTTAGTGTAAAACATGAAATAGAGAAAATACTGCATTTATACGTGCAATTATTTGCTAAACAAAAGTAGCGTGCACACGGACGTTCGAATGTTTTATTTATATCCGATTCGAAGTTGCGTTGCCAAATGTATCATAATCTTTTTGGATGCTCATCATAGTAAAAGCAAACGGAAAATTCAAAGAAGTTAATTCTTCCGTTTGAAACATGTCACACGTAATTGAACGCTACTCGATTGTTTGGTCGCTGTACCATTTATGGTTTGAGCAATTGGAGCATAGCTCAATACGTGTTGGGATCATTTGGTCAAGCAACGAAGTGCACCTTTCATATAAACTAAACTACAAGTTGAAGCAATTGCCTATGTATTCATAATATAATGTCATGGACCTTCAACGAATTTCAGTAAACCAGCTGATGTCCCCTGAACAAAATCAGTTTCATATTCCCGGTGGATTATTTAAGTTTGTGCAGAATTACCCAGGATAGATTTAACTGTAGACTTAGCTGCAGTTTAGAAGCTACCACCATGGTTTATCTTGTAATATCAATATCTGGTCACTCTCTACGTCAAGTGTATTAGTTTCCCGAACACTTATATACTGCTTATTCTAATTCCTTATCTTATTTATACACTTACATTTCAATTCTTACCATCCTGTGGTTGTTGTTAAGCTTGTTGCTTTTTAGACCATTAAAAACCTTGAATACCTCGAATGTATGAGACACAACAAAACTCCAGTTTCGGTCACCTGTATGGCGTTTGTTGATTTATTGCTCTCGGAATCTTGAGTGTGACTTGAATAAGAGGCGACAAGATGCGGTGACAGCTGCGTGAACCAATGCAGGTTTCTCGCGATGCCACGGTGACTTACTTGACACCATTCGTCTCATGTTACGCAACTCGATGCTTTTCATGATCGAGATCTTTAGATCATGCGGATTCTGATCGTCCTGCACATACTTGATAAGTGTGAGGTGCACAAAACCGGTCGTGGCGTGTGATGGTATGGCATGAAAATTCGGATCTGAACGCTGTGTTTTCCAAGTAATCGGGAGTATGCTATTGTCAAGTCGTCGTGGATTTCTATCTTTTTAAAACGTCTTCACACCGTAGGGGAAACACATCTAAAAGACGACTTGCTGATTTTAACTGACAAAAGGTTAAACACTCGGGAATAGGACCATTTTCAAATCTGCCCAGCTTTGAGAGCTGCAAAATCGGTCAAACATTGTCATTCATCAAAAATCAATGTCTCGTGTAATGTGAGTTTTATCGGTACAGACGAATGGAATGAACTTTCAAAGCTGTTTTCGATCATTCGCAACATTTCGGCTTCGCATTAATATTTAAACAGTCGATACATTAATAAAAAATATCAACGAGACAATTATTTTCATATTGTTCCAAAGACAAAGCCTTTGGCAGAGATATTTTGAGGCAAGGGGGATGAAGGTACGTAGAAAATAGAGATGTTCGAGATGAAATAATAATATATTTTGATCGAGTTGTAAAAAACGATAAAGACTAAGCAACTTCGTTGCATATTAGGTGTGAATTAAAGGGTGTGAGTCGATCATAATTATTTTTTCAATTTGTTTTCGTTGGAGACTAGTCTTGTGTCAGAAATTATTTCGATACAACGTCTAATTATCACGAAGTTCTCCAAAAGAAGTGTTGAAAATGTGCAAGATAGCATTTCAAAAGATTAGGTAAGATTAAAGAACGCGTTTTATGATAAATCGGTTTAGGCCTTACAGCAAGAGAGCCAAGATGTATCACGTATAATGATAACCAACGTACTTAATTAGCTATAGAATTAAGGTGATGCGTCCAAATTAAGTTATTAAAAATAATGACGCCAAGATACTTGACAAGTTTTTCTCTACTAGGGTTTGTGGAGCTAGTTCTGGATCACTGGAGGTTGTTACAAAAGCAATGACGCCGATCGCCTAATAGATTAGTGATCATAAGTTCAACAAATTTAAAAGCCTTATGAAAAATATCTTTCCTCAAACAAGGTAGTAAGTTCATCTAACGCAGTTGATAGAGCAACTTGAGAGCTGATTCTAACTTTAGCACATCCAAGAACTACTTCATAGTCATCGTTGTGAGACTAAAAGTTTAGGGCTGAAGAGCAGATACGTATGATGAAAAGGAAAATGGAATGACGATTGAATCGGTTAGCAGACCCACCTTTCCCGTCAATATCAAACACTAATTCATTATCCAGTTCATGCTGAACACGTTGTGGACACCGATCACAGCGTAGATCTTGAAAACGTAATACTCGTAAAACAGTGTGTAGAATCTTAGAGGGTATGACTAAACACTAATTCGGTTTAAATAAAAAAGTTCGGTGGAAATGTGTTTAAGAAGATGAATGCTGTTGATATCTCAGAAATCTGGCTTTTTTTAATACAGCAACTAAAGAATAACCCGCAAAGTGATTAAACCAACAAACTAATCGGTCAGCGTACGTTGTTCGCACATGCAGTAAAATAAAGACAACAGGAAATTAAGGGATCACAGTGACTGATCTTGATCTCGCCGTGCAACTTAAACAAGTTGAGGTTGATCAGTTGCATGCAAGATAAAAGTCAACCCTGATTGTTGGTCAACCATTGGATGACGAAGTTTTTGTGTCACACACGGAGCCTTATCAAACCAATTCATTATAAACATACTTTCGTCCAAATGACTCTGGTGTTTTCCAGATATCCGCTTTACCAATACCTGCATCGCAACACATGAAGATGGATACCGCAGAAGATTTTTTTCTATTTTAATTATTTTTGATTATAAATAGAAACTAAAAGTTGATAAACAATGGTGGTTGTAATGTTAGTACATCGCCTCGAATGTTTTCATTTTTACTATGTTGATACACGGAATATGATGTTGTTGTTGATGTTATTGTTGTTAATCTCTGCGCGTGAAACTTGAACGTTATTTTCGATGCCAGCACACAGGAAGCGAACACAACATTGCTGTTTTTGGCTGTGTATACCATGCGCGTTATGTTATTCCAAGACCCAAGTACGAGGAGACTCGATCAATTCATCATTTGTACAGACAACAACAATGCTTCTATAGTTTAGTAGCGCACAGTTTGAAGACTGACTGGTCTTAACGTAAAAGCACAGGGAAAATAAGTTTATCTGGATTGCAAGGTTGCAAATAGGCTTAATGAGCAGAACAATGTTCGCCCAGGTTTGATAGAAAATAATTTTGTTTTAGATCGCATAATTTTGCTGCCTCCTAAGTTGTAAACACAGTTCCAGATTTTTGATGAATTTGTGCCAGAATAGCTTGCTTTGCCTTCCAGATATAACGATTATTAGGAGAATATTACGTTTAAGTGTCACAAAAACAGGATACTATTGGAGAAATGTCGTTTTTGTCCAAAACATTTATTTTTTCTAAAATATTCACATTACGGCATTTTGAATCCTTGCAATAATTTCCATAATTTTCTATTACTTTTGTCCAACATTCAACTAATTTCTTAATGCCCTAAAAACTTCGTCCGGCTTCACTGAACCCATTAATCAGACCACTGACCTGTTAGCAGACTTTTATGCCGGAGGGTTTGCACCGAAAACCAGGGAGCCTGATCAGGAACCAATCATTCGACTTCACCGACCGAACCTGAGCGAAGTATTGATTATTCCGATGGTGGTAACGCATCACTTCCGAAAATTAAACGTAAAGAAATCTCCAGGACCGGACGAGATAACTCCAAAATGCTCAAAACCTGTCATGTGCAGCTCACTGAATCACTATCATGCATGTTTAATAATTTCCTATTAGCTAGTGTGGTACCAAAAGACTGAAAAATAGGACAAATAATACCCATTTTCACAGGTGCTTGTCGTTCTGAATTCAAAAATTACAGGCCTGTGACATTGCTGTCTTCGGTATCAAAAGTGTTTGAGGAAATTATTACCGCAGAAATATTGCGACGACTGGAAACGAACCAACTTTTGATAGTTGCATAACACGGATTTCGCAGAAATCGCTCTTGTTCAACAAATTTATTAACACGCTTAGACGATTGGACGACGGTTGTAAATGCGGGGGGCTGTATTTATGCGTGTTACCTGGACATTTCTATAGCTTTCCACAGAGTTGATCATAATTTACTCTTCAACAAGCTAAAGAAACGCAGTATTGTTGGAAAACTATATGAATTGACAAGTGAATACCTCAGCAACACACATCAGAGTTCGTGTTGATGGACTAGTATCGAAGAAAATCGTTATCAATAGCGGTGTTCCACGAGGCTCAGTGCTTAGACCAATACTGTTTCTAGTTCATATGAACGGTATACCAATACCAAATGACAGTAACATTGTATTGTTTGCTGACCATATAAAAGTATGGAGGCGAATCAGCAACGTTGATGATTGTATTTTTCTACAAAACGATTTGAATGATTTGTACAACTGGTCATTGGAAAATAAACTGCCATTGAATATGCAAAAGTCGAAGATCATTCAGATCGGTCGTGACCTTGGTTTTTCCTATAAATACAAGCTGGGCAACACTATCCTGGAGTTCACCGAAGAAGAAAATGACCAGCGTGTCTGGATTTGCGGTAGTTTGAACAATGGTCTACAATACGAAACCGTTTACAAAAGCGCGTCTCGCCTGCTTGGTATGTTAGGGCGAATATTTGGACGTTTTCCCCGGAGTGTTTCCTCTCATGATGAACACATATACGAAAGGTTCTAGACTATGCCACACAAACCTGGACACTATGGCTCCAAAAAGACATCTTTTTTCTGGAACGCATATATCAGAGAGCTTATAAGCTTGTCTTTGGACTCGAAAATATGTCATCTCTGGCGATTGAGACAAATCGACCTGAAGACACTTGCACAAAGTTTAATGCTAGATGATCTCAACCTCGCATACAAAATACTTGCTACTGTTTCCCATCCCCTGGGCATAATATTCCACCTTTGAAATTCCAGCAAGAGCCGTGACCATGGTTGGAAGTTGGAAATACACTATCCAAACGAACTCATGTTAGATTTAGGAAGTACATTAGCGACGAGTACTAATCGTGAGATTTCGAATAATGCGCAAAACTACACCCTCTGTCAGATTCGTAAGCCCCCCAGGAGACATGATTGATCCTGAATAGTGTCATTTAGTGATGGGTCAACAACATATAATGACAATAATAATATTATTATTCATAGATGTTGCCACTGGAAGGCGATTCGACCTCGAGTGACCCAAAACAATTTTCTGCTCCTGCATTCCGATTGTTTGTACTTACCAAGTTATGTCAGTGAATGAATTATAATTGTAATATGCTGCTCCTATCCGCAGCTTTTGTTTTGGTAAGGTCACAAAGTTCATATTTCAAGATTAATATATTGTGGTGCTATTATGACGGCATAATTGATAGTCATTATCGTTCTTTGTTAATATGACATTTTGTCATATCGGCATCCTTGGCACATAATTGATCTTGGTACTGAATTCCAGGTGAATGAACTGAATAGGACACCTCTATGAATGAGGCAATGACTTCACCTAGAACTCAAATAAATATGCAAACATTAAATTTGATTAATAGGTTGCACATTACCCATAGAATAATAACAAAGACTTAAATTTATTCATAGATTTATTCATAGATGATATGCGGGTAAAAAGCTACGCTTTACAAGACCCACAAAAATATACATCGGATCGGATAGTCAATAAATATCAAAACATCGTTAGGAATTATTGTCAAGCTTGCAAAAATATATTTATCAATGTGGACATCTAGTGATTTCTTGAAAACGTCAATGCTTCCAGATTATACAACGAGAGTAGGTAAACTGTTCTACAATTGCACATTGCGATCGAAAAATGCATATTTGCGGCAGTTCAACATGCTATGCTGTTGGTAAAGTTTAGATTGGTGACCACGCAGTTGTGTGTAATGGGAAAGATGAAACAAACGACTTAAAGGATTATTTGTTTGATTAAGCACTGCCCAAATGAATATTAGTGCTCCTCGTTTGCGTCTGTATTGAACCGAATACAAATTCAATATTTTAAGTCTCATTCTGTGTGGATAATTAGAAAGTCCCAGGACGAGTTTTGTCGCTCTGAGCTGCGGAGTTTCAAATAGCTGAGTAACTTTTTTCAGCCAATGATCCCATGCCGGTATAGCATATTCGATATCAGGACACTAATATTATTATTAGATGTTGCCACTGGAAGGCAATTTGACCTCAAGCGACTAAAAGCAATTTTCTACTCCTGCATTCTGATTGTTTGTACTTACCAAGTTATGTCAGTGAATGAATTATAATTGCAATATGCTGCTCATATCCACAGGTTTGTTTTAATAAGGTCACAAAGTTCGTATTTCAAGATTAATATATTGTGGTGCTATAATGACGGCAAATTGATAGTCATTATCATTCTTTGTTTTTATGTCTTTTTGTCAAATCGGCATCCTTGGCACATAATTGATCTTGGTACTGAATTCCAGGTGAAGGAACTGAGCAGGACACATCTATGATTGAGGTAATGACCTCACCTAGAACTCAAATAAATATTCAAACCTTGAATTTGATTAATAATTTGCACACTACCTAAAGAAGTATAACAAAGAATTAAATTTGAACATATATGAGCAATCTCGAAGACTAACTATTTGTCTGACAACGTTTTGATGAAAAATATAAACTAGCAATGATGCGAAATAGTAACATCGCTGTCAGTTTGATTTAAGTCAGAACACTGGAAAGGAGTTTTACGGAATATGGCGACACTCAACGAACGAATTTGTTGCCATTTACATTGAGCTGTAAAGCAACTCCTCACACATCAGCGTGTTTGTATTACGTGGAACATTCAATGGCTACAGATGAAGTCGAAATAAATAGAATTATTCGTGCTGACGAATAAACGGCGATCAAGCATTGAAAATAGACTTTCAGTGAGCTGTAGTTTTTGCCCAAGTTCATACAATGAGTCTCGCATTCATTGCGAAGGCACATTGTGTTCCGATCCAGAGTTAACAGATATCATCGTTTAGCAGGTGAAATATCAAAAGAATAAATGAAAGCAACCGTACAGATTTAACATAGTCATTCTCTGGACAAAGATGTAAGTGTAATTGCTAAAAGCGTCTGGTTAATGAAATAATCAGTACTCCTGCACTTATTGATGTTGTATCGTTCATGGACTTTTCACGATTCATGATGAATACAAAGCAAATAGCTATACAATACCAACGGTTATACGTATAAAAATTAACAAATTGTACTTTCAAGTTAGCATTCACGTGATCCGAAGGAGACATAAATTTCATTACAAGTTTGACATGGGGAGGGGAAATATCCACCGGAAATGATGTTTGGGTAAATTTGTTTTTGCAAGTGCTTGTGTAGAACGGAAGTACTAATGGTTTACCGTAAACTGGGGTCATCACAGTGTTGGTAAACATTAAAGCTCGTTAAGTTTGTTTGAAAATCATTTCTATTGGAATATGTTTGGGACCGATAGTGTATTCATAATGCAAAGAAATTTAATTGCAAACGGTTAGAACAGTTATGGGTAACGTTTCATTTTTGGTACAGAAGCTTCGTCAGACCAAGGATGATAGGCAGGACAGGGAACATGATTAAGTAGTAATAAACCCCTCACCACTGCTTTGAACTTACAGTTAAAAAACCTATATTACGCCTACAGTGTGTCACGTCTCGTGGGAATGAGCAGGATCAGTGGTCGATTTTTCAACTACTGCGTATCCATATGCATCCAAAACAAGTGAACACGATCAAGGTCAGTTGACCCAGTGGCAAACATGCGTAAATGTATATAACTGGCGGGGTTAAGCAAAGTTATACTTGTATGCCACTGTTATATAGGGTTCGTACAACGAACCACAATGTTCAGACACAGAATCACAAAGTGATTCTTGGCCAACACTCAAGGCGCTTGAGGTTAAGCTATTTTTGAAGTAAAACAAAAATCTAATTAAATGGTAGGTATAAGGTGAAAAAAACTATTTAGTTTCGCATCAGTGCCGAGCGCCAGAATGTGGAGATTTCTGCCCCATCCACCTTATTGACCGCCAGTCGTATTGCTTTGGCAATTTCGTACGCCTCCACATGTAAACCTTCGCTATGCACTTTAATACCGCAAGATACAAATATATCAATTACTAAGGCTGATAAAGTTAAAGTAAAGGTAATTTTGAACAAAAGCGATTATTTAGACAAGGTTGGGGTGTACTTATCTAAGGGCCCATAGGAACGGATAGATAATGGCACAATGTAATGAATAACTGAAAAATGATGGTGTCTAGGTACTTACGTAGTGTTAAGGAAAGTATGGGAAAGAGTTGTGGTATAACCTGTATTCTAAGTCTACTCAAACTACTACATTCTACTGCCTACCTGAAATACTTAAAAAAGGCATCCCTGTAAGACATATCGTCGATAGTATCGGATCCTGCGCACGAGTTAGTTAGACATTTGGTTTATTTTTTGAAACCTTTAGTCGGTAATACAGCCTCGTTCATCCAAAACGCATATGTCTTTTCAGCACGCCTAAAGTCAGTAACAATTGATGACAATGAAATTATGGTTAGCTTTGATGTGAGCGCTTTGTTCACCGAAGTCGATACAACAATTGCGTTACAAATAGCTAGACGGGTGTTGGAATCTGATGCCAGTTTGTCAGATCGCACAAACTCGAGCGTCCAGCAAATTATCAACGGTGTATCGAACTGCCTGACCACTTTGTATTTAATGAGCAATTATATAGACAAAAAGAAGGGTTGGCAATGGGCTCACCAATATCTCCAGTACTTGCGAACATGTATACGGAGCATTTCGAGAACAAATCCGTTAACAATGATGGGCTTAAGCTGAAATTATGGTGGCGCTATGTTGATGACACCTTTGTTATCATCAAGCGAGATCAGTTAGAGGCCTTATTCAACTACGCAAATGAAATAGACCCATGTATTACGGTCACAAAGTAAGTTGAATATTGCACAGGCACTCTTCCTTTTTTGGACTGTTTAGCACACAATGTAGACGGAAAAATAAAAACTTCTGTCTATCGGAAACCTATCGATACAGACGCCGTAGTATTATACACTTCCGCTCATCCAAGACAGGTCTTCAGGTCCATAGCTTATTCCATTTTCCATAAGATAGAACACCTGTGAAGCCACTAAAGAATACGAGAACAAGCGCACCGTGAAGCGAGAAAAGGCTCATAGACCACGGTTATCCAAAACGTTTTGTAAAACGCCAATTGATGACGTTAAAATAACCGTCCGAAAAATCGGAGAAAAATTGGCGAGGTACAGTTTATATACCGTATGTAAAATACACATCCGAAGCGATACGTAGAATCTTAAACCAGGCGGCCAAACGTGTAACTTATAAGAACGGGAAAACTATCCTTTCGGTTCTGACGCACCTCAAGGATAAAACACCTTTATCTAGCGTTACGAATAGCATCTGGAGAATCAACGGTAAGGACTGTTCGGCTGTTTACATATGACTGACTTCCAGGAAAATTCACACTAGAATCGTAGAACACCGAAAGAGTGTCCGGAAACAGCCCCGGAATGCGAGGGAATATCAATGCCTTATTAGTGATTCCACATTGGCGGAGCACGTTTTGGATACGGACCACAGCGTCGATCTAGACAATGTGGAAATATTGAGACGCGGTATTAAACCGTATAGCGAACGCCTACATGTGGAGGCGGTCGAAATTGCCAAAGCAATGAGGTGGATAGGGCAGAAATCTTTACAATATGGCGCTCAGCACTGATGCGAAGGTAAACCGTTGTTATTTACATCGTACCTACTAGTTAACCAGATTTTTGTTTTTCTTCAAAAATAGCTTAACCTTTGCCCGTTAGTTATGTACTTTTACGGATGTGGGCCAATGTTTCAACTGACCCTGAAGGTGCTCACTTGTATTACATTGATGTGGATACGCAGTAGTAGTAAAATCGACCACTGATCCTGGGCATTCCTATGAGATGTGTCACACTGTAGGCGTACTATAGGCTGTTTAGCGTAAGGTCAAATAAATGGTGGGGGGTTGACTACTACTTAATCATGTTTTCTGTCCTGACTATCACAATTGGTCTGACGAAGCTACTGTGTCAGAAGTGAAAGCATACCCAAAACAGCTCTAACTGATTGCACTCAAATTTCTTTGCATTAAAAAAATCATTTCGTTAATTGAGGACACAATGTCTGGGGGTATACTGTTCCACAGAAAGAATACACGGACTATATGAATGTACCGGCGACAGTGTATTCGGGAATGTACTATTTGAATAGAAAGATTGTTATTGATTATCGAGAAACTGGAACAATTTTTAACTGTTGTCTCAGTGGTTGGGACGCCGTATGTATTAGATCAACTCGTATCCGCCGTTCGTTCATGTGTGCCCAATCAAGCATTAGTCTGTGGCTGCTCAATGGGTAGATTATACAATACGGTAATCTTTTATTTGACATATGGTAAATCCTTCAGAGTAGCGAGATGTCTTTATCCAGCCATGGTACCAAAGATAGCGCCATATAGTCCACGGCGGGTGTGTGTGTACTCTGTACCATCGTCATAGTGTGCTGCGGAAAAATTCAGGAAATTCGTCTGAGTAAGCCAAGTACGCTGCTCAGCAGACTGATTTTCAAATTTCCACACACAAAGATACCGAGCTATTTATACGATTTACTCAAGCCAAGCGTGACTGCCTCGTTTCCAGCGCTGCGGGAGAGATTGTTCCTCCCTAATCAGACTGTTTATTCATTCGAAAAGCTGCAGAACATGAACATTCACACGATTGTGATGTACATCCATGGTCGACATCGATCGAAGGAGGCCAACAACAACAACAAGCGTGACTGCCAAGTGCGTATGAGACCGGAAACGATTTACCAAACAATGACATTTTGCACTGAAGGAAAATTAACGGAATTTTGTTTTTAATCGTCCGCTGGTGTAGCGTATTTATGTCCGATTGCAAAACTACGCAATCCTCAGCAGATTTGCACTTCAACCATATTTTCACATAATCCGCGAAAAGAACAAGTTTAAATCGAACCAATTGGGGTAGATTATCTATACATATTAGGAACAGTATTGGACCAAGTACTGAACATTGTTGGACTCCGATCGTGGCTTCTATAGTTCGGAAAATTACGCCATATATCCTGACTCTAGCTTTGCGTTCGGCGAGTTAAATTGTGAACCATGAAAGTAGATTTCCAGTGACGCCAACAATTCTGAAGCTTCCGATTGATTGCTTCAAAAACAACTAGGTTACAGGAACGCATACAACTTAAGCTATTGAGTAATTACATAGCACACTGGTAATTACATCGATTGAACTTGCTCCCGCCTGGCTATCTTTACAAGTATCCTACCTATACTGGCATGCGCTTATGATGCAAATACACCCTACAATGGACTGTGCAGTTTACTTAGCCAACCAAGTACTTGTCCTATGAATGCAATTTAAGCCTGGAACCATATTCGTAGTGCCACACTTAGACGGTGGAAGCTCCTGCATTAAAACCGAACGAGTTATCAAATTCTACTCGAAATGTAACAAATACCTTTAGGTATCTTATCTCAGATCAGCTTTAAAATTGGATCAGTTTATACGAATTTTTATGAGACATTGAGCTATTTAATATTTCCCGTCTTCCCATAACCAAATATCGCTCAGTATTTACTGCTCCTTCAAAAAATGTAGATTGACAATGTCAGTTGACTCTTAGCAGCCAAATACTCGCCAGACGATATTCAGGTCATTTTACCAACTTTGTATTAATACTCGTTTTTATTCCAAGATTTTCGACATGTGCGCGGATTCAGACTTCTTTCCAAACTTGGCTCATACGAATCGAAGTTTGAGTTTGAAAAACCGATTCCTTTAGCTAACATCAATCAAATCAAACTACCCGTTGTAGGTTGATAGGACTCATTGGGAACTGTTGAAAAACGAAGAAGAAGAAATATAGTACTAGTGCGCCTTGGTCTGAACCAGACGCCTCCTGGTTGCACGGCGCGCGTACTACATTCAGCTACCAGAGCATGTTTTATCTGAAACACTGAAGATAATATTAAACGGACTTCATTCTTGGAACGTAAGTGGTTCGAAGATTTCCGATAAAATCTCATTCTACTCCAGCAACAAAATATTTCACGAATTTGTTCTCTCACCTGTTTGGTTTACGTAGTTGAGCATATGCGAACCGAAACCGAGGGCTGAACGGGTAGCCGATATTGCGTGTGCTCAATTTAATCTATTCAAACTGTTAATCCACCGCTCAACCAACGTTTCAGATATATCGTCTAAAAATGAACATTGATTTATGTAACGTTTGAATGAACATACTTCATACTCAAACATTCCATGATCAGAAATGTTATGTCATTCAGCCTATCGATTTCATGAGATCACGAATTATTCTCGCGCAATTAAGTGATTCCATATGATACAATTAAACCAATCTCGGTATATTCATCAAACACCCACGTTTCCAAGCACGAACAGTTGTGATTTACATGAATTAACTTTTAAGCGCACAACGTTTTTGTTCGCGTAGCTCACACGAAAAGTTACGCGAAATCGATTAACGGATTGAACGTTGCACACAACGAACTGCTAAGCAAGCACGAGAACGACCACTGATAGATGTATGTGGTGCTCACATCCCCATCCCTTATACTGTTGCCGTCTTTAGGTGGAGACAGTAAGATCAGGTTCAGTGAGACTTGAAGCAGTGGAAAAGCGGTAAACAAAGTTAAACTTGTATGCCACTGTTATATAGGGTTCTTACAAAGAACCATGATGTCCGATCACAGAATCACATAGTGATTCCTGGCCAAGAACTCGAGGTGCATATAAAAGACCAATGTATTTTGGTGCTCACATCCCCATCCCTTACACACCACTATCGGTTTCTGGCTGTTTGCAGTCATCAGGTGGAGACAGTAAGATCAGGTCCAGTGAGCCTTGAAACAGTGAAAAAGCGGTAAACAAAGTTAAACTTGTATGCCACTGTTGTATAGGGTTCTTACAAAGAACCACGATGTTCAAATACAGAATCACAAAGTGATTCCTGGCCAAGTGCTCGAGGCGCATATAATGAAAGATTGCAAATTGCTTATTGTTCAAAGTAAAACGATATTCAAACGTGTCTTTCTGGAGCCTAACGGAAATCTGTCGATTTTCAATTGACTGTAAACGGTCACCCTGATAAAATGTTTCATTTTGGTATTTCTTTACTTAAGCTTACACACATGGACAAGATTAAACTCGAACGTGGAGTGTGATGCAAACTAAACAATTTATCAGACGGAAATTTGTACCTCATTTCAGGAAACGTTTTCGTTATCAATGCTATAATAAAATATAGATTATAGACAAAACAAGAATTTCCGATCCACAGATAGCGTTATTATTAGCTGCAAACATTCTTTCGTTTGTTGCCATATTTTGGAGGTGTAGAGAGCGATTCGTGCTAATCACGAGCATCGAGATAATATAAAGAACACAACCCCGGGCACAACACAGAACTGTGAAGCACAGAGATGACTGACGACCACAATTCAAGTTCATGTGATTTGCCAAGGTAGGTCAAACAAGCTCAGTGTTGTGAGGACTTGTAGTGAACTGGCTGGCATGAACTCAATTTACAAATTAGATCGAAGTTACAACCGGTGCTGACATGTCCAGGACAGTGTTATGATAACGAGATTTTACCATAAAAGATCGGTTGGTTTTTTTATGTGATTAATAAATGCGTTTAATCGATTGGCGATCTCTTACGTTGCGGAGTTCGTGAAGGGTAATTCGTGTTTGACACATTGACCACAGGGATGAATCAAAATGTAATCAGCATGGAGTGTAAAAAGCGGGGGTTACGAGTTTAATGTTGGATTGAACAACCTTGAAGCCTGTGTGATCAACGTAATCCATCCTAATCCTCTCCCCAGATTCAATAAGACTCATTTGTGACTCAATGAACAACAACTTATCTTCTAGTTCTTTGTCACAGACACAGAAATGTGATATGATTTCAACCTCATGACACGGTTCTAAGCTTTTGCATATATTTTTTCGCAAAGTGTCAGCGGTTATGTCAAGGTGCTGCAAATAAATTTGATACCAACTTCGGTCACATCAGAGGGCTGTTGGTTCATTTAAAACCCATCTTTTTTGCAAGTTTATTTCAACATGCTTTCAACATCAAATCAAATATGTCATACAAGCATGTGATCCTTTGTTAAAAAAGATGATGCATCTATTGGAAAT
>JACCGJ010001323.1:0-22217 GCA_013407085.1 Atriophallophorus winterbourni | reverse complement strand
AGCAGTCTGATTGACTTATCTATTAAAATAAGACGATATACGGTGGATCTCTATACTTGCCTAGTACGAGCCGATACCAGTGAAATGATTTCAACAACCGGACTGAATTCTGGGCTGTCGCATTATTTATACGCTTTGCTCTCAATTAACCCGAGAGAGGTTTAGAGCTATTTGCACTCATTGTGTAAGGCAGCACATTAACGTTTCTCGTGCCTCAAAGCGGTAACGTAACGGTAGAAAATGCTTGAAGCCATTGCTGAAGGTGTCTCATCCAAACTGACTAATCCATTAGTGCACAAGAAAATTCAGGTTAACTAGGTTTGTAAACACAAGACTCTTACTTTATAGGTGCAACGTCTCGTTTTCTCTGCGAAAAAAACCAAGAATATCAAGTAAACAACGACCATTTTGTTTTTATCATAATTTTTGCACTCCGTCCCGTACTCAAAAACATGATAACAAACTATGTTGAGTCTTTAAAATCTTACGAGATCTTGTGGTCTACGTGCGGTTTTGCCCATTAGTGTTTTCTTAGCAAAGTGCCAAATGAAAAAACCAGTCCCACGTGGCCATGTTTCGCTCTGACACGAAAATTCTTGAGAACAGGATGACAGTACGTCATTATCGCGTTGTTTGCCTTTTAATGGGTGAACTCACGGGTTACGATAACATCGACCAACGTCATTAACGGACATCTAGCGGGAAGGTATTTTCCCAAAAATTTCAACATTCAAAGATTTATGGTTAAAAAAGTTATTTACTTAACAACACCACAGGATTGACGTCATTATAAAACATGAAAGAATACACCTAGTAATAAAAAGCAATAGAGAATATCAATGTAAGGCTCACGAATGTTATTCTTTGGCATATGTAAGTCCAATTTCGCTTTAAACGCCGCCAGGCAGGGAGAGTCCACCAAATGTTGGGGTAGGGAATTCCAAAGAAATATAGCACGTATGGCGAAAAAATGGCGCCGACAGTCAATACGGGAACTTGGGACGTAAAGGGATAAGGTATGTCCGCGTGTCACTTTCCCTTCACACACATCAAGCAAGTGTTTTAGTGGGTGTCCTTCGGTAGACACAATTCTATAAGTCAGAATAATATCGCGTCGTATCCTCCTTTGGGTAAAGTCGCATAGACCCAGACGTCGCAATCTTTCGGTGTACTGAACATTTCGAAGACCCATCACTAACTTTGTTGCTCTGTGATAGATTTAATCGAAGAGAGCAATATCCTTTCGCAGCCAAGGATCCCAGACCTCTACCGCATACTCCATCTTAGGGCGAAGGTAGACATTCATTATCCTTGGTAACGTTACCAGCGAGAATCTTCCAAATATTCTTCGAAAGATACCTAACAATCTGTTTGCTCGTCGATATATGTTCTGACATTGCGCTGTGCTCTTCAGGTTCCCCCGCAAAATCCACACTCCAAGATCTTTTTCTAACGAGCTCCATGCTAGGTTTTTCAGTTCCCAATCGATATGTCCAATGAACATTCTTGCCAAGATGGAGCATCTTACATTACTGTATGTTGAATGACGTCATTCACGGCCGCCCAATTCGACACGCTGTCCAAATCCGTTTGCAGTTTCTCACAAGAAATTGGGCGTTTGTTTTCAAGTAAGACACGGACAGAGTTCAAACAGTTTTCGTGATTCAGTTGAGATCTAGGAATCGTCACTTAATTATCCATGCACACCCAAAGATGTCGCTCTCCTCTGGCGGCATTAAACAGTTATCTCATCCGCGAATTGAGCCTCTTGTAAATAGCCAAATTAGTTCGATACTTATAAGCCCTGCACTTACGGTTTAGTGCTACGTACGCCGTTTATTCAGAGGAAGCAAGTTTAAGTTAAACGAGACCGACCGATTTTGTTAACCACTAAGTGTTCAGTGGAAGTAATGTTACCACGTACATTTCTAAATTGCAGCGAAACAAATTCACCAGAATATTGTCAATGGTGGTCCACCGTTTCTGCTGATTTACAAAATGCCATACGACATAGAAGCAACCTTTTTACCTATAGATGGTCGAAAACATTGTGCAGCAAAGACAATAATACGGTTACATTGTTGCAATTCTCGAAGCAAATTCGCCATTGCCCAATATGTTACATCAGTAATGCAAACTAACCCAACGTGTTCATTAATAAGGTCATCTGTAATGGAGATTGCATACAAGAAAAACAATGATTTCGACAAACTCGGGATGCTTCCCAATGATTATGATTAATCTCAATAAAATGAGATTTGATGAAGGCATAGGAATTCCTTTTATGTATTTCTCATGTGGATTTACCATACATGCGTAAGATATTAGAAATAGATCTGTTCGAAATCCATCAATGAACAAAAATCAGCGTCAAGTGTTTTTACTTAAAATTGTCTGGTCGATATGGATGTTGGCCAAGGTAATGAAAGATCACGAACTTGTGGTTTTTATTCTACGCATAAATTTGGTCTAAATATTATTATTGCGATCGCCTCAGCTGTCCGCAAGATGTCCCAATCCGACTCTTAGATTGAAAGAAATTTGGTGCATGACCTATACACTCGAGCAACTCGAATTTACTCTGAAGAAAAGTTGTCTGAGGAACTTGCGCTGATACGCAATTTTCTAAGTGAACATGGCTAACCTTCATTGAACGGCATATGATCCAAATGCCAAAAAGAATGACAGCACCAACAGTACCAAAGGAAACGTTATATCTTCAGCTTCAGCTTAAAGACGACGCCCGGAGCGACTCATTGACACGCAAGCTTGAACAAATCGTGAACATAACTTTCACTTCTGGACAAGCTAGAATAACCTTCACTGTTGTTGTTGGCCTCCTTCAGTCGATGTCGACCATGGATGTACATCACACTCGCATGAATTTTCATGTTCTACAGCTTTTTAAATGACTAAACAGTCCAATTCGGGAGGAACAATCTCTCCCGCAGCGTTGGCAACGATAGTCTCAGCTCGGTTGTATTGCATCATTTGCACGCCGGCGGCGTGATCTGCGTTCAGCAGCCAAGAGCTGTATCTGCACCTCTTCAGCTTGCAGACGACCTTCACTAACAAAACAATAATCGGATAGCAGCTTAAAGACTAGCTACCGCGTCAGTCAACCTCAATGTGTATTTATCAATTTACCTGTTCCTGTTGAGCCTTACGACGCGGAAACTGATAAAGCGAATGTCTGAACATCACCCTAGCTGGTTAAGCAAAGGCTGTTCAAAGAAGGCGAATGGCTCGATTGCAGCTCACTTCATTATCACAGGGAACAGAGTAAAGCCTGAAAAGGCGTTCTTATTCGTTTACACGGTTACTCACAACGTATCTCAAGGAGTCGGCTGGAACGGGGATAGCTGATTCGATTGCAATAAAAACATTTTGACCAAATTTATGCCTCCAAAAATGACTAATTCGTGATCTTTCATTACCTTGGCCAACATCCATATCGACCAGACAATTTTAAGTAGAAACACTTGACGTTGGTTTTTGTTCATTGATGGATTTCGAACAGATCTATTTCTATAATCCTACGCATGTATTGTAAATCCTGATGAGAAATAGCGAAAAGGATATCCTTCGCTTTCATCAAATGTTTCACTTAAAAATAAGGGAATTTTCGTCAAAATGAGATTTGAGTAAATTCGGATTCATTAATGTACAATTTGGAGATATCCACATCAACAAACGATACAAGTAGAAAAACATGTTTTCAAGTAAGTTCCAAGCATAATTAAGGATGAAACAACACTTGCCTTTCTTGAAACTACCCTCACATTTCAAACTGTGATCAAGAAAAAGTGTGTGCTAATTTTCCTTGTTATACTCAGCGAAAAGTCATAAATTGACCAGAGCTTCTGCAGACGGCAAATCTGCCCTTATATCAGAACTCTGATAATTTGAATAGATGAATTGAATTTATGCATGAATTTATTTAAATTACCAATATGCTTTAATCACATCGATTTCGTTATCTAGCATTACACTCAAAAGCCTTGTGAAATTGAAGTCTCACAAATCCCGTTTTTACTACCTATATTATTTGTAATTCGCATATTATTCTGTGGTTTTTGTAAAGCTATGTGCTTTTTAGACCATTAAGTTGAATTGAATTGAATAAGCTTGAACGGGAAAATGAACTTCTTGTGGTTTAGTTTATGGATCATTTGATGGAACTTAGGTCGGAGTCACCATTTGTCTCTGCGGTTGAATGACGAATCAAGACGAGTAGATGTAGTTGATATTCCACGAGCTGCTGAAACTTGATTAAAGTAATTTTATACATAAACATTTAAACTCAACTTGCTATCACATGGAATTCCAAATTGGTTACGGATATCACGGAGCTTTGAAAAAACATTATCATAATCGTCAATTTTTTCCGTTGGATCCATCTGTCGGTCTCCGAGAGTTCCGATAACCCACGACTCAATCAACCACTGAAATTTTGATTAAAAGTAATGATACGCACTATTGTATAACTACTGTTTTCACAGTAAATGAATCGAAAAAATGATGAGAGGAAACCGGTAAATATCGTCAAGTAGATACCCTGGAAATTCTGAGATCCTATGGTTCGGTTTGTCCGAAGTATGCTTGATGGTGGACAGAGGAAATCTCCTGAAATCCAAATATTATTAGGTACATCCCCTAGATATATCTGGGCAACTTGCGTCTCGATTCACTCAAATTTAGTTGCAATGCATTCCACGTCTTCAAATTTCAACTGACATGTATATGCAAAATAATCCTGAGATGCCACCGACATAAAATTGACATCCGAGGACTCTTACTGTCTCCTTTAAAAGCAAAATATACCATGAAAATTAACCATCATCTTTTTATATCAATCCCTTTTAATCCGGTTGTTATTGAAAACGAGACTGCTGATTCGAAACATAAATCGTAAAATAGAACTCAATATTTGCATACAAATCTGGATTCTTTGTTTCAAGCTGAATCAACATATGTTTGGCCCATTGGATGGAGCGGATTGGCCTTACCAGCTTTATGCAACAGTGACTTCCAAACCGCCACAAAGCTCTGATATTATAATTAAATTAATTCTTCCTGAAATCCAAAATGCCTATACCACGCATAAATTCCGTGCTCATTACAGTTTCAAGCGTTGACACAAGACCAGATTCAAGTTGAATGATACCTTCACCACAATGCACCTGGATCTCACAAAGCTAATAGATTCTTTTGAGTAATTATCGAATATTCCATTGTTGATTTGAAAACTAAAAATCTAAACAATAATGAGCTGACACATATTCTGGTGGCAAGATTAATTGGAACCTCGAATAATTCCTTCTAGTAGTAGAATGATGCCTAACTAGAACATTGCTAGTACGAAAGGATTCACATCCCAGTAAATATAAACTTGAGTTTTATACCAGTTATTCTGAGGACGATAGAACACTTATTAATTCAACGCCCATCGGTGTCGCGAACACACAGATACGAATTATCGCAGAATTGCCTCGCGACTGGTAAGTGTTAATTAGACAACTATATGCAATTCCAGTGTTTTTATATTCGTCCTTTATGAATCTCGGAATGAAAGCGGCATGCAACGAGCGCTATGTGATGAAACTGTATGAAAATTCATACCAATGTAACTCACTGAAGCGGTGTACTGATTTCCAATTGTAATTCACTAGGTAGACGAAAAATAACGTAATCTACAATTTTACCACGTTCAGAAACGATTCCAAAAGTTGAAGAAAATCGCGCCAAGCACACTTTTCTTATTCCCATTCCAAAACTAGATTCCATGTTGTGGCAAGCCCAGTGGAGAGAAATATTTTTCATCTCCCGCAAACCTCTCACGCGGACCGAAGATTCTATTCGAACCCACACCTCGAGACGAACGATTATTATAACAAACTATACCACAAGCTTTGTTTGCCAATTCTCGTATCAAATGATTTGCGATCGCCACTTTTACGGGAACACGTGCGAGCGATATTGTCGTCCTGCGAAAGGCGTCCACGGAAACTTTATCTGCGATTCGGAATCAGGCAAACGCGTCTGTCACATTGGGTGGACAGGAGAACAATGTGACCAAGGTAGGGAAGTATTTTCAGTCGAGAAATCTTTGGTTTACTGTAATTGATTTTTATGTTAGCTGAATTGCTTATAGGGAAATCAAGTATGAATGCGGTACGGATCCTGATCGTACTGTCCCTACCTGATGAGTGCAAAAGCACGAAACCAGATGTGTGTGTGTGCCCATATGCTTAACCCCTTCCGAAAGCGTGTGGACAAATGCAATTGAGCAGGTGGGTTGAGCTAACCTTTTCTGACAGTGACTTACAAGTGCCTGTCTTGTATACCATTTCTCCGCTGTTTCAATCCCAATCGTACTGTCCCTTCTTGAGGAGCGTAAACAGCACGAAACCGCTCGTAAGTTGTGCGTGATGAAAATGCGTTCAAATACGGAGTTTTGTTTCAAATATCAAAGCAGTTTGTTTGCTGGTAAGCTAATAACACAGTGGGTTCTAACATCAACAATTCACGGGATGTGAGAACGTAGAAAATATTTTATCTGCAACAGATTTTCAACCAAAATAGAGCGTAATATCAGCGAAACCTTTTCGTCTTGAATTTCACTTCATTTGTCTGACATTTACCTTGTGCAAGCGCAGACTAGAAACAGGCAGAAAACCGGCCTCATAAACCAAGTATTCTCAGAAGAAATCGAGAAAGGATTACAATATCAGGATACCAGATTCAAGAATTCATGGTGACAAAAAGCACTCCGCTACACCATAACCACAGCATATTAAATATCGCATCATGAAAAAGAAATATTTCATAATCGTATAGTCCAGTTGAATACTCACCATGAGTTAATACATATGTGTTGTCAAATATTCATGCAACGAATGTCTACAAATTTTGAATGGATTTCTTGAGGCTGGGAGCGGTGACAAGAGTTTCGGGTGGCGCATTCCAAAGTAAACAGATAAGTACAGTATATAGATATCGGCGTTGGTCAATACGTGAATGGGGAGTTTGCAATGCCGCTGAGTGGATGACTGCATTTCGCGTTTCATGGCATTTGAATACATGTTTTGACGGGTGAAAAATTCATGTTATCTAAAATAGTAACCATTATTAAAGTTTGTAGACTTAACTATTGCCGAATATTACAATTATTAGCATCACATCCCAAATTGGTAATGACAAGTTCGGTGCTGTTTGAGGATAAATTCTATTATCGCTCTTATGGCCATATTACTCTTCCTTCTAATGCACCCGAGAACATATTCTAATAACTGTTTTCGGGTTTTGTACATTCAAATAATACATCATCAGCGAATTTGAAACTGAAATTTAGTACAAAATGATGGAGATTTGGGATGTGAAGAAAATCTTGTTTTGAAGGACTCCTTTCTAATTGTGAACATAGTTAAACAGTAGCTCGTTGACTTCTACGTTTTGAGAAGAAAAAAGAAAATCATCTACTTAATAAGATGCAGTTTGCTAAACGTACCCATTTGGACAGACGAGGTTACATGAGCATCGACTGACTATGGAAATGCGATACCAACAATCTCTTCTTCCAGTACACGAGGTTCACGGAGGGCAAGTATTCCAGTGGTATCAGAGTTCCACCATTGATGCTAGGAAACCTCGAGACGTGTGAATTTCTCGAAGATCAGCAATCACTTATTCATAGCATCAAATCCGACGGTGCCTATGGACTAACGAGACACCGATAATTCCAAATGTTGGAAGGAAATCGTAAGAGTCCTAAGACAAGTCCACAGACACTCTGGAAATTATGGTACAATCGTCGTGAATAGCATCTCCTACTCTTTTTTCTTCTCTCCATTTTCGAGCTTTCAAATGTAGTTTAAATTCTAAGCAGAAAAACGGGACCCATTGGTCCATTTATCATCTCCAGTTTATTCAAAACAAAAGTTGTACAGGTGATTTTAAACATTATGCAGCTGGACATTTTGCCAACTTATCCACAATATAAAGGCAAAAATAACGTAATATTTAAGTAAATAATTTAATTCAAAGAGTGTTAACACATTCACAGATTGTGCAGTCGCCATAGCAATCAGGCCTAAGCATTCCACAGTTTCGAAAGTATTTTGATACCTGATGATGATAAACGTCGAAATTCCTAGAGTTCTAGCACCTTGGCAAAAATCGTTTATCCCATACTACTGTTAAATCGTTAGTAGATGTAATAATATTATTTTACATGGCAAATCTTTGGTGTTTGCAAGTACACTGCAATTACGAACTTCTCTCGTTTCGATTTTTTAGCAATATGCGATCAAATCTGTAAACACGGCAAGTGTATAGCACCCAATCAATGCTCGTAAGTCCTATTTGTTAAGTAAGCTCATTTTAGGTGCGATCTCGGTTGGTTTGGTCTGGACTGCAGTGCTTGCCGTGTTTACCCAGGCTGTGTACATGGAAGCTGCAAGAAGAATCAAACATCGGGGGAGTTCATTCCATACACATGTGAGTGTGAGAAAGGATGGCGCGGAATTCTTTGCAATTTGGGTGAGTTTGTGAAGTCGATAAATTCACATTCGCATCAGTATTCACGGCTCACGATTATTAATCAACCACAGAATGAACATTGAAATTAAAAACACGAAAGTAAGCCACTGAAAATATATCGGTGGTTTTTGAAGTGATTTGATGAAATACAGTAGAGCAGTCATCTAATAGAAAACATAAAACAATATCGACCACATAAACGGCATTCCAATCAGCTGTGCAGTCATGTGATAGATAAATAGCATCAGATAATGAACTTCTTTATTAAATTCTAATCTCTCTCACAAAAAGTAATAATACGTGCATGTTACTTTGTGCAGTGCATCTGTTTAGCATTAGCGACAGATTTCTATATTGAATCCTACAATGAACGAAATAAAATCGAGGACTGGTTTTTATCGTCGTGCTATTAATTTAAGGTTTCGGCTTGGATAATCTGACATGTTTTCAATCAGTGTGCACTCCATCAGAATATGCGGTCGTACTTTTCCTGACTCGTGGTGTGATATCCCATTTATCCAACCATATTACAAATTAAGAAAGACAAAATAAAAAGCATTGATGACCGTAGTGATCTACAAAATCCGTCTAATGACTCAAGGTCAGTCGCAAGTTGTGGTAAGTACCGCGGGAATGCTCAGACTCGGAACTTTAGAAACCATTTGAATCGGTCTCAACACATAGACACATATCCGAGTTATCGAGTTTGCTCGAAGAATCACGCTGTATTGAAAAACGTTGTTATTTCAAGCTGTTTAGTAATTTCTGGCGCATAAAAAGTCCAGTTTAATTGATAAAACCTGGATTCACTGTAAAATGATATCAACTAACTTGGGCTCACTCGGAAACTTAGCTCATCATTATAATACCAAACACTTAACATTTTTCAATGCATACCGATTTCCTGATTTTCCTATCGTATACAGCCACGGGATGTGATACCAACGACGGACTCGAACCATGTAATCACAGGATCGCGGCACATGTGGTCTTCACAAACGAATCTCTCGCAAACAATGATTCCATCCAGTGGGTTCAACAAAGTCATTCGGAAGAAACCCACCCAAATCAAACCTCCTTTCACGAACAAAGTGCATACATCTCCACAGTAACATATCTCCTTTGCGGATACGTGGTCATAGCCATTGCCATTTTGGCATCCAAATTCGCTGGGTGGTTGAGTGAACATGAACTGGATCCAGCAGGATCAATTGCCGTGAGATATCTGCCGATATTTGCCCAACAACGTTGTCAAAAGCGAATCAGTTTTCACCGAACTGACGTATGACGAGTCAATACCATGAGGTGCAGAGAACCGTCTTTGAGCGTGGGCAATTCAACTCCAATTTCAGATGTTATTTTCATAACAGAGATTTGTCGTCGTGCAGAATTGATTCATTCATGGATGAACACTGTGCACAACATTAAATACTTGTAACTTCAATCTAAACTTTCCAGTTATTTATATTGGTGGATATGTATACAGTCAAATCTCGGTAATATGCCACCTGTCGGGACCGAGCAGAAGTGGGATGGTAGCTAGATGGTGTGGTAATGAGATTTGATTGTAATAGAACGGAATTCAAAATGAATGAAAGAGATCTACGATGAACTGAATTGTAGTTTAACAGAAACTAAGAACAGAACAACAAAAAGGAAACGCGTTGTCGGGAATGAATATTGTAAGATACACCAGTTCTCAAGATTTTGTGAATTGGTTTGGTTGAGATAATCAATCAAAACCACATGACGAATCGATTTCGTTGGATGGCGTGTTGCCACTCCATTCTTGATACTTTAAATCTCATTTGATTAGTATAGATTAGTGAGATTTTCTATTCATTCAATCTGTGCTGTTTGGTTAGCCTTCGCAATGCTTCGACTGCGGTACACACAATGATAGCAATTTCTAATGTACTGTGGTGCTCACATCCCCATCCTTTACACATCACTACCGGTTTCTGGCGGTTTGCCGTCATCAGGTGGAGACAGTAAGATCAGGTTCAATGAGCCTTGAAACAGGTAGTTGTGTTTAAAGGATAGGGATGTGAGCACCACAATACATTGGTCTTTTATATGTGCATCGAGCGCTTGGCCAGGAATCACGTTGTGATTGTGTATTTGAACATCGTGGTTCTTTGTAAGAACCCTATATAACAGTGGCATACAAATTTAACTTTGATAGCGATTTCTGTTCCAATTTACATCTAGCAATCGAGGCTAACTGTTTTGATGTCAGCATCTTGTAGAACACACCTGTAACGCAGTGGTACAGAACCTCCCACTTCGCTGTCTTGTCTAGAACTGAAGTTATCCGTGTTTAACTACGTTGCACCATGGGCATACAAGCTATTCTGGGAGTCGCAGTCAAAGGGTTAAGTGATCACCTTGTCAACAAAGTGGCACTTCTGAAGTTACCCAGACGTGCGGGAAGAAAAGCATAAACATTTTTGAGTTTTTTCAATGTGTTGCAAACATGGTTTTGTCGACTCTAGAATATGTCTCAGAGATGCCGGCATCAATTAGACTTTTATTTTAGTGGTTTCACTAACGCTATTAATCCAAGGCTTTTAATGGTCTAAAAAGCAACAAGCTTAACAACAACCATAGGATGGTAACAAATGAAATGTAAGTGTATAAACAAGATAAGGAAGTAGATTAAGCAGTATATAAGTGTTCGGAAAATGAATAATTCAATAAAAAAATCGTCTAATTTCGTCTTAAAGTCATGCAAGCTAGTGGAGTGAGCAACCGTAGAAGGTAAACTGTTCCAAGTAAAACAGACACGGACAGCATAAAAATGCCTTCTACAGTTCAGGCGGGAATGGGTTACCACCAGCACATATTCAAGGGTCCGATAATTTTTCGTATCTTTTCGCGTGAATATATATTGTAAGAGATGGACTGTTTTGTAAAGTAGGATAAGGTCTCCTCTGATTCGTAAATAGGTAACGTCGAACAGATTCAGTTGAGCTATCCTTTCTTTATGAGGCGTTTCAGAACTAGTTATATGGAACGGTGATAGATTCGTTGTCAACAATATTGTATCTCCCTAGGTGACGTTGCCAACAATAATGTAACTCCCTTGGTCGGGTTGTCGACAAGACTGTACGTCCCTAGGTTTCACTGCCACCAATACTTTATCACCTTGAGCCACGTTGCCACTTTTGGAGGCATTGTGTAAAGCGTCGTCTGCTAGCTGGAGAGCAGCAGATACAGCTCTTGGCTGTTGAACGCAGATCACGCCGCCGGCGTGCAACGACCAAGTTCTGCCTATCGTTGCGAGCTCTGCGGGAGATTGTTCCCCCCGAATCGGACTGCTTATTCATTCGAAAAGCTGAAATCATGCTATTGTGATGTACATCCATGGCCGACATCGACAGGGCTGACGTTCGCATGTGAAATATGAGATGAAAACTCTGTACGAATGCTGACCACCCAATCGGTAAAACACCGCTACTAGCGTACCCTGAACAAAGAGCACCAAGTCTCAAAACAACAACGACCGTTTATTCGTCGTAACACAGTTTTCACGTGAATTTACACTTTGAAAAGTCCATTTCAGGATGCGCGGCCATGAATTTCTTCAGCATTTCCTGCTTTTTCTGATCGTCCGAAGTGGGCAAACCCATTTCGCGTTGACGCTGGTCGTACATCATTTTCTCCACCATCGACCGTGTCTCCCCGTCCAAATCGGACAACTTGGAATTCTCCGGTTGCACCTTGCGAGTGTTGATTTCCGGTTCGCCATCGCAAATGCGGGACCACCATTCCATTTTATTGATTTTCTCCAGAAGGATGCAAATATGTGTGCCGTTCTCCAGAGTCCACGAGCACTCCTCAACCTGGACGGTAAAGTGTGGTTCAATAAAAGGAAAAAGTAAAACGTTTGAACGAAAGAGTGGTTTCATTATGTGCGTTTCTGTATAAAACACTTTGTGGCTGGTTTAGTGCTGTGTTCTCTTATCAGTAATATAAGATTGTTCGTTAAGTGCAGATAAATTTTGAGGTGAAAAACAGCGTTGACATTAAAAATTCGTATTTGAACGCATTTTCTTTCTCTCCAAAGTTGTCATAGCCGGGGGGCAATGGGGATAAGCTCCCACTATCTATAAAATGCTCTCAAATAGCCTCTGACAACCAAGTAAAGCTTCTGGCGTGCACGAGTGCCTCCCCGAGCGCGGCGGAACTGGTTCTACCAACAGGAGAAGGGCCGAGGGCGAGTGACTGGCGCCCGAAAATCAGTTTGCTTCGATCAGATAGAGCTCGTTAGCATGGGAGGGCATTTCATCTGAGGGAAGGAAAACCATAATTTTAAACCTTCGCTGCCCTGCAGGATACCCGATCGAGGGAAAGGCAACGGAGAAAATCCTGAGGAAAAATCTGGAACGGTTAGTTGGTGCACACCACCTCTTTCTGGCAACTCCTTGCTGCCTTGCAGGTCGCACTTGGTTGTGCAAAGGCTAGAGAAGCTGACTCGAACACACACCGAGTGTCGCTGGGGACACCGCTTTGTACCCAAATTCCCAAGACCCTTAATTGAAGCCGACTTGTCCTCCAGGAGGAGATAGTCGCACAAAAATAAGGTAAAGTACCTCACGACCGGCTTCGATCAGGATCCACATGCCTTGAAGCAGTGGAGGAACAACGTTTGAACTTGTATGCCACTGTTGGATGAGGTCGATACGATCAACCTGTTCAATGACATGTGCTCACACACGTGTAGATCGGTTTAGCCCAAGGGGTAGAATGAAAAATCAACATTTGCATTCCCCACAACGATCGGTTTAGTGCTGTTTGCACTCATCGGGTAGAGACAGTACGATAACTGACACAGATTCGTTGAAATTGTCGCTTGTTACACCAGCGGATGAAACGAAATCAAACAACTCATAAGAGCCATCTTCTTAAAATACACAAGATCTGAATCTAAAATCGATCGGTCTTGTAATGACTCGCTTAGGGCTCGTACAATTGTTCCCTTAAATTAGGGTTTCCCAATCAAGGGTTCTAGACACCATTCCATGGGGTGCAAGATGCTGGTCCAATATTTTGTCCGGTATTAAGTGTTGTCATTCTCTGCTGAATCATTGACAATGTTTCAGCGTATTCGGTATCCGTGCAGTGATAATTTCTGTGGTGTCTTTACATCAGGGGCGCGAGAACATAATAAACTATTTTAGGAATGCGGGGCAAGCGCTCTAAGCCCCACCTGACAAGGGAAACTGCGTAGAATACGAGGTGAACACGGCTGTATGAAACGTGAAATCAAGTTTAACAACCATCTGAGAGTCAACATATACGAAGCACGATAAATCATGACCGAGCGAGCGACACTAACCTTGACTTCATTGTATAAATTTCCACAAAGGATCGGCGCTTGATTGCGTAGACCAACTTTGATATGCTTGCGGGAAATTTCCACCACGACATCACGGCACTTGACCGGATTTGGTAGCTACGAAAGCAGAACAATAGGCAATCAATCCATGGAGAAAACGTGAGAACGGGATATGAAATACGCGGGTTGAAGGGCAAAAAGATTAAGAAATTGAGTGGCATAAGGGTTCACGACAAGCAGTGGACGCAGATCGCAAACGAACTTGCTACCAAGACCTGACAAGGCGATCAGATCAGTTGGACGACCACAACAGATGGTACTGGCTCCTTCTCGAAAGGTAGGGCATATGACGCTACTCAAATGTGCCAGTCTGGAGAAACATCCAGGAAGGCTTAATCGCGATCGGTCAAACGGTGGACGGTAGCTCAGGCCGTAAGGCGTGAGACTACGATGGTGAAGGTCCTGTGTTCGAGTCAGACCCGAGACAGGCTATGCACTGCTAATGAGCTCCAATAAGAGCGAAACTCGAGTCCAGTGCTTCCAATGTGGACCGTCGTGATAAACTTTGTGAATATTTCGAGGGACTTGGTACTGAAGAGTAGTCGCCAAAACATAATGAACCAACTCTCCAAGCACCCTATATCCATTAGCAAAGCATGCCCGAAGGATCAATACAAATCTGCAAATTATGAGACAATCGCGATAGGAAAAGCCGTCTCTTGAACAGTTTTTTTTCTCACATCATCACCAATAAGCGCAAGTGGGGCGTAGACAAAGGGTCAAGCAACGTGAAGCACCATAAACAGACGACACAAAAAGAACAAAAAGGAAATCAGCGAAATATGCGATTGTGTATAACAAGCAGCTTGTTTTTTTTACCAAGTTTCAACGAAAACTATATTATTTTTTTGATCTTTAAATATATACAATAAGTTGCAGTGGCACCAGTGACATAGGTTTCCAGTCGTAACACTTAGGCTTTCCATCCGCCTGTAAGGCAGATCATTAAGACTTGACTCAGGTAGATGAACGTGTGTGATTTTGTATACAATGAAATTGGATAAAACATTATGAGACACAACAAACTACAGTGTCACCATAGACTCCGGTTTGCGGTCATATCACGTAAGGTTTCCAACCAACTATTCGGTGGATCTTTAGGACTCCATCATCGCAAAGGAATACATGCTACGGAGCCTAACACTACGGTGAGTTTTTCAAGCTCTGCTCGTCACATTATGGCCTGGCCATCCGCTGCAAATAAGGCGCGGTATGGTAAACGGCGACGAAGGATTCTTGAAACATGTTCCAGCCATCGCAAACAAGCATACATCAGCATTTCTTTCAGCCCGTGGCCATTTCGTGCTAACACTCGTTGCGCGGATGTGCAATCATGCAGTATTTCTATGCTGTGCGGCTAACATCGTGCCAAATTGATTGACCAACGGTAGTGAACTGCATGCTAAAACACGCTGGAGTCTCACTACCATTTCTATTTTCTTTCTATTTCTTTTGTTATATCTGTCTTGGCCTGGGCAACCTGACAGTATCTCAGCCCGCGTGCAGTCTCTGACTGTGCGGCACTTTGCCTGGATCAGGCTTGTGCTTTCGTACATACATACATACAACACTCGTTGACAGACATCAATATTTGTAACGCGATGCTGTCGCCGAATGCGAGCAATCGTACACAAGCAACGTGTGTCAAACACAGAAAGTTGACAGACATCTTCAAGTCGGATAGGCCTGGTTTCACAACTAGAAAAGAAAAGCGTAGCACGCAAAACATCGCGTTGGAATACAGTATGGTATGGTATGAAAGCACAAGCTTGATCCGGGCAAAGTGCCGCACAGTCAGAGACTGCACATGCGTTAAGATACTGTCAGGTTGCCCAGGCCTAAACAGATACGAGAAAGAAAATAGAAATGGTAGTGAGACTCCAGCGTGTTTCAGCATGCAGCTCACTACCGTTGGCCAATCAATTTTGCACGGTGTGAGCCGCATAGCACAGAAATGCTGCACGATTGCACATCCGTGGAATACAGTAATTGTACCTAATCCTTCAGGGATAAAAATTTGGTGTGCAGGATTGATAAGCAATTTTAATAACTGAAATAAACGGTGGAAACAGATAAAGCGTCTCATACCTTTGTTGGAACTTTCAGATCAACTTCACCAAGTGTCTGCGTCCAACTATAGTTTGGCAAATCGGCGCCGTTTCCGGTGTTGGGTTTAATTTTCCCCTTGTCTTCCTCTGTTTCATCTGCGTCCTCATCGTCACCACCCACTTTGATGGGCTTGGGCAAATCAGACTTTTCCATTTCCGGTTTACTATCCACAGAATCGCCTACCATAAAAAGACGGTGGTCGAAAAACGTTAAATCACCAACAGTAACGACGTAGAAGGTATTTTTTTAAAATCAAGCGAGGCAATGCAAGTTATATAATCTTAGTTCGGATGCATTATGTATGTATGAAATCACAAGCCTGATCCAGGCAACGTGCCGCACAGCCAAGGACTGCACGTGGGCTAAGATAGTGTCAGGTTGTCCAGGCCTAGACAGATATGAGGAAGAAAAAAGAACAGGAAATGGTATTGAGACTCCTCCCTGTTTCAGCATGCAGCTCATTACCTCTGGCCAATCAATTTAGCACGGTGTTAGCCGCACAGCACAAAGTACTGCACGATTGTACATCCGTGCAAGGTCATTGGTCAAGAGTGAATAAAGCGTATCTTTCTCGGGTTACCTAATGATCATAGAAAGACTTTCATCTTCTATTTAATCATATTCGTTTAGGTTTGGTCAACCTGACAGTGTCCAGCGCTCAGGCACTTTATGAAACTGCGGCGCTTAAACTGGAACCAGGCTAGTGATACAATTGATTGCTACCAGGCCGTCGCGTTTAATAATAACACTTATTGGAACACATTTTACACTGGAGAATTGAGAGGAATTATGGTTACGCGCATTTTCCCCTAAAATGCCCGGTCGTATGTATGTATGAAAGCACAAGCCTGATCCAAGCAAATTGCCGCACAGTCAGAGACTGCACGTGGGCGATATTACTGTCAGGTTGCCCAGGCCTAGACAGATATGAGAAATAGAGAATACAGATGGTAGCGAGACTCCAGCGTGTTTCAGCATGCAGCTCACTACCCATGGCCAATCAATTTAGCACGGTGTTAGCTGCACAGCACAGAAGTACTGTACGATTGCACATCCGTGCCCGGTCGTAACCGAGGTCAAAGTACAAAACGCCTGGTTG
This sequence comes from Atriophallophorus winterbourni, assembly GCA_013407085.1. Classification (NCBI taxonomy): domain Eukaryota; kingdom Metazoa; phylum Platyhelminthes; class Trematoda; order Plagiorchiida; family Microphallidae; genus Atriophallophorus; species Atriophallophorus winterbourni. The sequence continues at coordinate 5,067 of JACCGJ010001323.1, read as the reverse complement.
AAAGTCATAGGTCTTAATCACCATGACACTGTGACAGGGAAACCGTGAATCTAGTTTTTTGCTGATTGCGCGCACTCAGCATGTATTTTCAGCGCGTTGATATGCCACAAACTCGCCAAAAATCAATCATTTGACCAATATGAATAACACACAAAAACCCTGATTATCGCGAAGCCATTACTTCGCGTGCCTATCAAAGGAAACTGGGAGCGTCCGTAAGACTTTTTACTCCAATGTAGGCGAAATGCAACTTCCCCACTGAGTTCACGGTATTATACAGTAACCAGTCGACCGGCAGTCTTCGTTTGCTATGCATAGCTGCGATCTTAAGCAGAAAACAGCAGTGTGCTGGTTCTTCATCTAAAAGCTAACGCTATGTCTTGAAAGTGTGCGGGCGGATTGTTCTCACGGTCAATGTCGATAGCCCACGTCCACTGTGCAGAGGTCTAGACAAGCTCGATTTCGTTGGTTACGAGACGAAACGTTAAAGTAAGCCTGGTGGTTTGACCCTGAAATGGCTGTAGTATTTTTGCGTTTTAGACAATCGTCGTAGCTAACGAGAAGCACTCTCACTCAACATCCACCAAAAAGGGCCGTCATCGGTTAAACGAATTTAGTATCAAAACAGTTTGTATTGTGGCACTGTTTGAGCCGCATTCACTCGAATCTTCCCTTTAGTCGCGGACTTGAGCAGCACACTCAAATTAGACAAGATTTTCCCCGAAACCCCACCCGATGATATAATTCAAAAGCAACTGCGATTTAGGGTACCCAAATCCAAACAATCACGTGAAACAGCATAGGAATAAGTGATACACACCAACAGCAACGACAAGTGTCCCAAGACCTTAACATACGTGCTTTAAAAGGCAAAAAAACTGACCGTTCGTCTGAACGGGCTCAGGTTTCTGAGCCCGCTCCTCTTTACGACGACGTTCCCGCTCCTCGCGCTCCCGTAGCTCTTGTTGATTTTTCTCATGACGAAGTAATGCGGCTTCCTGAAAATAGGAAATAATGAAGAATAGGCTCAAGAATTGCAGAAGGGGCGTGCAGCTGTAACACAAAACGTTGTTTAAGGCAGCAAGGCGAAGATGCATAAAGATAAGCTGCAATAATACATCCGTGTTTTATATTGTGACGTTAATTTGATCGAACATTTCGGTGAAGCTCAAGGAATGCAGTGAATTCGGGACGGATGTGCAATTCTCTAGTAATTTTGTACTGTGAAGGCAACAACGTACCAGGTTCACCAGTAATGAGTAGGCTGCGGAATCACGCTGGAGTTCACTGCCAGTATCACTTTCTTACGTGTCCAAGATTGGGGAGCATGACAGTATGTAAGCCAACGCTCGATCCACGACTTTGGGGAACTTTAACTGGATCGAGACTCGTGATATACACATACAGCATACATCTCCATTTGGTAAGCCAATCGATGATACAACCCATCAGATGGGGAGATAGGTCCACCACTACTAATCTATCTACTATAAACAACACAATTTTACCGCATGCACTGCTGAGGATTGCGTAATCAGAGAAAGCGCTCCAGGCAACGATGATATCCCGCTAGATTTCATCAAACAATGTAGAACAACCCCCAAAAAGACAGTTCATGGAAAATTTCCTCAGAGTTTGTAGGAAAAGTTCATTCCATAAGACATACCAGATACTAAAAACACCAAGCTTCTGGAGAAGGTGACAGAGAGGATTGATTACACATGAATCTCTCTTCTGAAGGACGTCAGCAAATTGTTTATTAAAGATTAGTCGATGTGGCGGGAGGAGTTAGCCGATTGAGTGCACTCGGAATCTCAAAGTGGACGATTAATCGTGGAGATGACCATCTCCTCGAGACTGTTTCAGGAACAAGATATACTACTACACATTGATTTTAATAATAAACGAAAGCTTTCGACGCTAGCATGGATGAACTCTTCAAAGCGTTGGAACTCATGGTCTGCCCAACGAGGCTGCTTGAACTCGTTATCTGCGCTCTGGCAAAAAGGGCTCAGTCCATTTCAACGGTTGCACTTCAGAAGCTTTCGAAATTCGCACATGAGTCAAACAAGGATGTGTATTTGCTCCAACGCTGTTCGGTTTATTTTGTTTGGATGTTAAAACAAGCTTTTTGGATGGAATTAGAAGGTATCTGGTTACGCTGTTCAATAAGAAGCGTTTGAGCGTACAGAATACTCTGAGGGATATGTTAATCAACGAACTGTTGTTTGCCGACGATGCATCCATCATCGCTCACACAAAAGAGCAGCTGTTCGGCTGTTCGCCATAATGCACAGACTTTTGGCTCATAATCTACAAAACAAAACCGTATTGCCTCTAATCATCACTGTTAAGAACGGCCGGTTTGAATCGATATGCTATTTCACAAACACCGATTCAAACGTTGCGGATAAGTTCTCCTAGACACTGAGATTGATAAGCGGATTGGCAGAGCATGTCATCTTTTCTAGTGTCAAGCAACCTCAAGCTGGCCATGACGATAAAAGTAAAGGTATACAGCGCGTATACTGAATGTTTTACTGTATGATAGTAAGACGTGGATCATCAACGCAAGGCACGAACGGAACCTGAATGCTTTTCATTTAAGGAGCATGCGTCCCATTTTAAACATAAAGTGGTGTTCTATAAAGTTGGTCTATAGAGCATGGTCTCAGTACTCCTGAAGCCTTGCGCATGCTGTCTTGGTCATTTCACAGCTGAATTTTGCAATGGGAACGCAAAATGCATGGTGAGAAACCAGAATAATTTTCCTTGTATATAATTTGAACACTCACTTTGTGTTTTGTGAAAGCCTCCAAGACCAAGCGCTTAGCATCCTTTTCACTAGCACCAACATAGAAATCAGTGCGACGAGATAAAAATCCGAAAAATGCGTCGAGCAGGCCGCGAACTCCGTCCTCTGTGTTTTGTGCAACACTCAAGAAAAGATTATCGAAATCCTCAGACATCTAAATTTGAAAGGATTAATGATTCACAGTTTTAAAACGAAGAGAACTAGGCAAGAACAAGTGAAGTGGATAATATTTTGTATTGCAAAACCGGGTAATGTGTGTCTATTGTACATGATCAAGTACAGGCGAAGTAAATGCCTCGATAGTTTCGTAGACTAAATACGCAAGATCTATCATTGCGTGCGAAGCGATGCGCAATTTGGACAACTGGGACTCCGAACGGGAAGGTAAATCACCCCTGGTGGTGCAGGTGCAAACTAAAGTTCGACCATCCTGATCAAACTTTTGTGTCACCGTCGATCGGGGTGGCGGTGGGTCAACGGATAAAGTTTGTACAGCGATCGTTGCATCCTTCTCTGTTGGAAAAGTCAAACGAAGCTCACACTTGGTAGATGAGGACGGTCCGTTATGACTCATGATCAATGGAGTCAGGCGGTAATCTGTGTTTGTAAATTTTCAAAAGGACGGAACTCACGGTACGGAGCGTTTTGCTTCTTCTATTTCCTTGAGAACTTCTTTCCGAACGTTTTCACTGATGCGCTGAAATTAGGAGTAAATTATATCGCGCCAACCTGTCGGTCAAGTTCCTGAGATATGTGGACGTATGCGAAAATTGAAGTAGTGAATAGTATGGAAAAACCAAGAGCAACCTTCGAAGATGTGGACATAAAAATTCACACCTGTACGAAGTCGAAAGAAGGGGAGCAAAGTATAAATATAGAATAAAAGTAAATGGTGCATAAAGACGAAAAATATGCAACGGTCATGTGCTTCCATCCTGTTTTTCACAGGTCATATATTACTTAGTAATGAAAATCTGGCTTCAAAAAATAATCATTGTGCTGTTATGTTGAAAAATATTCCAAACAGTTACCGGTGCTGCATTGCACCGATTGTGGGATTCAGTTGTCCCATATTGAAGCTAAATTTCAATTTGCAAATGAGGATTTAGCCTCGAATTCGAAAACGGTTCAGTATGTTTATAAGTGGTTTTAGTGATTATTTCTCTCTCCTGTATTGGAAATACGTTGTATCGATAAAGAAACGTCAAATCGAATAAACGTACTCTTAGAGATGCCGTATGAATGCTTCAAGCAATGCATTCTAGCGTCGATAGATATCATTAGGATGGAAGCGTTTGAGGTGTTTAATGTGACTCGCTTTATGTGAAAGCTCATGATGCTTATGGTGGGACAGATGTGGGTATATGTAGGCAACTTCCGTGAGAGTGGGGTACACGATGAAGGAAACCTGTGAAGGCGACGGTATTTGACGGAGACCATTTTACATCATTTCAGATGTTCCGCGTATTACCGGCGTATAAAGCCTCTGATGAACTTTGTAGCTCCGCGCTGCGCTTTATCCAGTTGCTAGATCGCTTTCTGTAGCCACATACTCCAATTGCAAATCAGTATTGATGCAGCAGCAATCAGTGTACAGCACGTTTCCACATGCAGCTAATTCCGAGGGAATACTTCATTTATTATGGCATTGTCTGTGCAACACAGAAGTGCAGCACGATTGAAAACCGTCTTGAGGTCGGTTACCGAACGAAAATATTGTCGATACGTCTTTTACCATCAGGGAACCGAAAAAGAATCATATCATCTCATTAAGATCTCAGATCAGCTACAACGGAGTGCCGAGGCTCAAGCAAAATTTACAACATTAAGTTGCGTTCAGATGAAACAAACTATAAAAATATTCGATCATCATCGTGTATTTTTATATTCATAGAAGTCTCCATCGCAGATGCGACTTCCAGTCAATATAGCTTAAGAATGAATTATATGAAAACTCTCCTACGAAACCGTATTCAGGAGCAACATTCAACCGGGTATTTCTTACGTGAACAGTTTATTTGTGCTTTGAGAAATGTGATCCCGATGTTGGCGATAAATAGTGTCTAGGACATGAACTTGTGATATTCAAATTGCTCACAGATTGCAACTATGAGCCTCTTTCGTTCTTAAAGATGCCGAATCATGCGTCTCTCCGATGCTTCTTCGCAGCCAAAATAGAAGCTCTGTCTGTACTACTATGATATTGTATGATTGGCTGTGATGGTGTACGAAGAGTGCAACCCATTATAGCT
>JACCGJ010001321.1:13076-49870 GCA_013407085.1 Atriophallophorus winterbourni | reverse complement strand
CTACTGTTTATAAAATGCTTTCATATGACACGCGTCTCAAATAGCCTCTGACAACCAAGTCCAGCTTCTGGCCTGCACGAGTGTCTCCCCGAGCCCGGCGGAACTGCTTCTACCAACAGGAGAAGGGGCGAAGGCGAGTGACTGGCGCCTGAAAACCAGTTTGCTTCGGGCAGATGGAGCTCGTTAGCCTTGGAGGGCATTTCATCTAAGGGAAGGAAAACCCTGATTTTAAACCTCCGCTGCCTTGCGGGATACCCGATCGCGGGAAAGGCTTCGGGAGAAAACCCTGAGGAAAATCCTGGAACAGAGTCTGGTGGACCACCTCCTTCTGGCAACTCCCGGCTGCCTTGCAGGTCGCACTTGGTTGTGCAAAGGCTAGAGAAGCTGACTCGAACAAACGCCGAGTGGTGCTGGGGACGACGCTTTGTACCCAAATTCCCAAGAACCTTCTTTGAAGCCGACTCATCCTCCAGGAGGCGATAGTCGCACAAAAAGTAAAAGTAAAGTAATACGATCATCGGGGTGCGGCAGGTCTTCCCTATCTCGCCTTTCTTTTTTAACTTCGTGATGGACGATGTTTTGAGTAAAGCTTTAGCTGGTCTGGCGGGCGCAGTTGTTGAACTTCCAGGTGGGAGGGGTAATATCGCAATTCTTGGAGACGACTCTAATATAATGCAATATGCCCTGGACGCTTGGCACTTGATGCCTCAAGGTATGGCATGTGGGTGTCTGAGGGTTGTGGGGGGTTCGCCTGGCAAGCGTTCTCCCTATAAAAAGCCACAAAAATCCAATGATGACAGCACGAAAGGGGCGGATGGACTCGCCGCCTCAAAAGTCACTGCCCCTTGTCCTATCCAGGACCCTTGTATGGTGCACAGGCAAAAAACTGAAGTCGCCAACCCATCAACGGGGTTATCGGGCTCCGAACTGGAAATTCCCAGAAAAGGGCGTATGAACCGCTTCGTCGGTCACCGGCCACCGATAGGTGCGAACCTCTCTCGCTCCACTGCCTTGTGGGTAAAGGCTCGGGGTGGGACCCCCTAAACAAAATCTCCCCTACTTCGGTGTAGACAACCGGGTAGTATCATGCCTACGTTCAACGATGCCGATGACAACGCTTTGTACCCCCCTTCTCGCTTTGTACATCTCATTGTTTATGTTGAACGGCACTATATCTGTATCAGATTGTGCAAATATAATATTATAATTAAAAATAATGGGCAGGTACTTTACGCCTAACAAGTGTAGAGCATTTACCCAGGACTCGAGCGTTTTGCTTCCACATTTAACTATGTGATGTTAGTTTTGTACTGGTTGACAGCAGTTGTATCCCTGCTTGCGGTTGTTTTGAGAACGAGATTTCACAACGTGTACGCAAAGTGGGTGAAGCGTTTGCTAACCTTCACCATTTGTGGAGTGGACGCGATGTTTCACTCTGCACTAAAGGTCGAATATACAACGCAGTCGTGCGCGCTAAACTCTTCTATTGCTATGAACCGTGGTCTATCCGAGCGGAAGATGTCCGCCGGTTTTCAGTTTTTGACACCCGTTGCCTGCGTATGATTGCTCGTAATCGGTGGCAGCATCGCGTGGCAAACAGATGTCCACAAACGGCCTTAGTATTAAAAGCCTACGAACTTAGATAATGCTGATGCTTGCTCGTTTGCGATTGTTGGGATATGTTTTAAGAATGCCTCATCACAGTTTACCACGCCTCTCCTTATTCTCAGAGCCTGGTAGAAGCTGGAATAAACAACCGGGTGGCCAGTCCATAACGTGGCGTGCTTAGGTGAAGAAACTTACCGTAGCGCTTGGTTCAGTGGGGTGTAGTCGTTTGCTGAGGGGTCACAAACATCCACCTAATAGTTGGTTGGCTTCAAACCGAAGTCAGTGCACTAGTGTATTTTATTGTATACCATAATTTTGTATCAAATATTATTGTATTATGTTTGATAAAAAAGAAAAATACTTTAATAACTTAATCGCAAGCAATGAAACCACAAAAACAAGCTGTTTTTTGCGCATTTGGTTTTGCGTATTCCGCCTGCTCGCATTTTCTTACGTGTTTTCTCAGCTGCGTTGGCCGCTTCATACTGTTGGCCTTTTGCCTAGCTCCAGATGTTTTCACCTTAATGATGATGAATAGTGTCCAGATTCGGACTTGGCTCGCGCAAATGCGTGTCTTGAAAGCTAAAATAGCTACAGTTGAGGCGACTTCTCTTTCTGGTTAGAGTTCGAAATTAGAATTCGCAGTGGTGTCTTACTTTTACTCTAAAATGATGTTGAATGGTGCTCTTCTTGTAGGCATCTTAGAGTATCTGTTTAATCTTGTATGCTGTCAAGCATGATGTTTGACAGTGAAAGCCGCCAGGAAGCTGTCATGTTGATTCCACTGCTCGTTCGAACCTATTTATCGAATGTTTGTTTGTTTTGAGGTTTATGCACTTTCCCCATTATGTCTGTGCTTAATCCTTAACGGGTTCACTAGATTTCAGTTTCTGCCCCCTCATCACTATGATTTTTTTCTAAGGGTTCTATGACAGTTAAGTACTTACTACCAAAGTAATAGTGTTCAGAATGATGATGGTAGTTTGATGGGTCTTGGAGGTACACAAATACGAAATCCTCATGAGATTGTGATATACATCTCTGGTTGACATCGACCGAAGTGGCTACCACCCACCCACCCAATGTTAATATTTTTGCGTACATTTTATATCGCATTGCTTCATTCGTTTAATATTGCTTCAACTTTCAGCTCAATGGAAAATACTTCAATCCAAACCATCAAGAGCCCTGCCGAACTTAGGCGGCTCTATGGCTCGAAAATGCCTCCGAGGTTCTCATTCACCTTACATAATTCCCCAATTCCAGATATCATGTTTATTTGAAACAATCTTAAAAACCACAGCATCGGAAAAAAATGTTATCCTACTTGAATCAATATTAGTTGGTAAGCTTGCTTTTCTTTTTTCAACCACCTATACGAGTCAGATGAATCGTTTTTCCATTGAACTTATTTTCTACCTTTTATTGTAATAATGTTTCATCTCACTTTAATAGGTATCAGCGAACACGAGGAGCTTTTGGACATATGTGAAAAAACGATTGATATAATTTGGCATTATGTCTTACTTCCAGAATATCAATCTAGTGTAATCACTTTCTTGTTGAACTCGGTTCGTGATCTTCATTAATTTGATTGTTTGTAGGTCGAATCGTTGGAAGATTGGAAACTGGAGCGCCTTTGTATTCATATTATTCAAAACATGCTCAATGACTGTAAGGAGGCCAGATGGTTTGTCGACATCTTGTTTTACCTGTCAGTATTTTTGACGCCCTTTGCAAAGCATTGATTCGCCTGGAACATTCCCCTGTTATATTGACTCCAATCATTGAATCATTATGCAGAGCCAAGTATCGTATTGTCTTATTGTTCTAATTTATTTTTGGTGGTCCTTCAAAAACACGTGCATACTATTGGATTCGTTAAAAGACTATTCTGTGTCCACGCACTCAAAACTTTTAGTGGTCGACAAGGTTTTCACATTCCTTGCTGATGCTGGCGATGAGCAGTCGCCTATTCTTACAGCCTGCTTAGAATTCTCTTGCTCGGTTAGTTTTTCTTGAATAAATATTTTTTATAGAAAACTCTAAGAAGAATACTTGAGCATACATGCAAATTCTTCAAAACGAAAAAGTATCACAATTCGTTCTCTAATCGGTAATAGTCCTGAGGTTGAAGACTCCTTTATCGACCGTATTTTCGAATTGTGTCATGAATCGGAACAGTTTAGTGATATCGTGCTTAATGCGGTTAAGGTTTGATAAACTGTTTTTTGTTGCTCATGTTTCAGACGCTTTCTCGTGAAACTCTTCTATCTGAAATGTGCTGCCGATTATTGATCACTGTTCTCCCATTACCTTACTTGCAAACTCAGGTGATTTTTTGTTACGTTTTGCTCAAAACTGATATTTTTATTAAACTTCATACATGATCATTTCATTTGCCATCACTTACACTATACGAACGAGTTTGCGTCTGTCAACAAGGAGTATAACTTTAAATTTTAAAGCAGTATCAGTACCTTCAAATCTATGACCATCTATGATGATATAGCTTCACAATGAATCTGGGTCAAGTGGATAACGAACCAGCTTCTGCATCATCTACATTCTTCATCGTACATATAGTCTTATAGTGTTGTGTGTACTTGTTTTTTTCTCATGCAATTTTGCAATGTTTTACCAAGTTCAGATAATGAACTCGGATTTTTTGCAGAAGGATTCCATCGATGAAAATGTGCCACCAAGTGATTGTTAAGTGAACTTTTCGGTTTTCATTTTCTGCTGAAAAAGTAGCTAAGGGAAACGAGTTTGTGATCGGAACATAGGCTAAACTTTTCTAGTCCTAAGTTACGATGTTCTAAACGTTATGGTTTCCCGTGTTGCAAGTCAACTCTGTTGTTGGCCTGTTCCCGTCGGTGTCGACCATGGATTTACATCACAAGCGCATAATGGTTTCATGCTGCACAACATTTCTAATGACCAAACGCTCCAATTTGGGAGTGGCAATCTCTCCCGCAGCGATAGACAATACTGAGTCCAGCGGTGTCAGTTGTACGCTGACGGCGTTATATATGTTCAGCAGCCGAAAGCAGTATCTGTTCTTCTCCGACTTGGAGATGACGCTTTATACTTCCTTCAAAGTGAGCAGTCAAGAACAACTTCTTTCCAACTCGTAGGGTCAATGTAAAAAGATTTCTTATCTCTTCTGCAAACGATTTGTACCACAGGTGTGGTCTGCCGAATGGTCGACTTCCTGATTTCAGCTCACCATAGAGTATACATGTATTCCACAATTTAGTTTTCTCACAACTAAACTTTATTGCTATTCAAACTCTATGTGCAGCAGGCCATGTGACTAGTTTCGCAACAGTCGATGCACTTGAGATTATTTTGTGTTGCTCTCATAGCACGTTTTATCATTGTTATCCCCATTCCCGTTTGCAGATCCTAAATCTGGTCACTGGTGCTATTTCCAAATCACTTCGGGATAATCGCTTGATCGATGAATCTGCATTTCTACGTGGATTGTGGGAAGCTCCTGAAGATCCGTGTAACGTATTGCTCGCACTATCGCAGAAATGGTTAGGCATCATAAACTTTGTCTCACTTTGTTCTCTTATTATTAATCCTCACGTAGATTTCGTACCGTTTGCTACTGTTCTGTATCGGCCCTTGCAATTCGTGACATAATACATGTTTCTATTCGTGGATTTGATTACTCATTGCACGTGGTTAGCTTAATAATCCCGTGTCTACTTAGTGACTGAATGATATCGCGCATTACCTTACTTACCCCAGTTTTGGGATCGTACACATGTGGACATTATTGTATCCATCATTTTTCTCGTTCTACGCAGATAATGATTAGTCGTTTTGGTGCTCGTCATTCCTCTAGATTCCGCATTGGTTTCTCACCACACGACTTTCAAACAAGAACACAGCCCAACTTGTTTAGTATACTTAGGTTTTCTTCGCCATTTACACTTGGATGTTTTTGTGGAGTTTATATTTTGTGTGTCCTTGTTGTATTGGTTGGAATCCTAATTGGACGTCCCCTCGTCCTAGGACGAAAGTTCGAATCTCGTTCACAAGAAACCGCACAAATGCTCACTTTAATCTTCAATTCGTAAACAAAAATACTTGCTAACCATCAAACAAATGATCTAATAAACTATTTGCTCGGTGTTGTTTTTACATTTTTCTCTAACTTCGTCCGAAACGACCTCTATTGGACGGCTTTTAACACATTTTGTCATAGCGCCTCCGGTGAAATGGTCCATATGTCACAAGGTTTGGTTATTCTTGCGTTTGGCCTGTTGAATTCAGCATCGACGCACGTCTCACACAATACCGGCACTTTGCGCAATCGACGGGTGACAAAGAGCGCGAGCTACGCGACTAAGCATGGTGCTTCCCCGTTGTGTTTGTCCCAACAACAGAATATTCGTGAACATCGCCTGGCCATGGAACTGCTGATTGATCTGTTTAAGGTACGCTCTAATGCTTTAATGTATCTCTTACCGATTAGGACTTGATGAATTACGATTTTTTCCTTTCATTCCCTGTTTTAGCACTGCCCGTCGTCACGTGAACCAATTTTCGGTGTTATCGTTGCTTATCTATGGAGTGAATCGTCTAAACCGATCGCTTTGACCTTGACAGGTTAGCATAGTTTGCAACATTTTATGCTTGTTCCTAATCGTGCTGTCCCTATCTAATGAGCGAACAAAGCGTGAAACCGGTCGTGTGGTGTGTATGATGTCGAAGCTTGCAACAAAGAATGTCATGCTATTTGTTCTTGTTGATTCGTTTGTTGTTGTTTGTAGATTTACTCGCGGACTTGATCGCTTTATGTCCACACCAAATGGTTCCATTCCTTCATCGCCTCGGTACTGTGATCGATTCTATTGGTTTAGTGCCTCTGGAGCTTTCCGTGGGCATTGTTCACGCCTTACTGCCTATATTACGAGCGGGAAATCGTCTACGTGAGTCAGAGCAATGCGAAGATACAGTCGGTGAAACGCGTGCGAGATTAATATCAGTGTTGTTCAAAACATCGCTATCACATCGTTTGCACAGTCGCAGAACGGCAGTGGCGTGCTTTCTGTTACTTTTAAAACATCTCAAGGTAATAAATTTTGTCCAGATTTCTCACCTCATCCATCACGTTACTCGTTGTGATGACTTTTGTTTCTCGATTCAGGTTTCAGTCTCCTCATTCCGCGCTGCTTCCCAATCATCAAGTGGACTTTCTCAGAGCATTCCTCTGTCCTGTACGCAGCTTACACAAAGAAATCCACAGATTTTGCACAGCCAGCTTCAGTTTACTCAAGTAAGCCCTTTCAATGCTTTGTTGTTGCGCCATTCCCATACGCTTACACTTGATTCGGCTTCGTGCGGATTGTACTGAATAAAAACATGATAAAAGTGATGTGTTGCTCACATCCCCGAAATTACACTTCACTACCGTTTTCTGGCTGTTTGCCGTCTTCAGGAGCCTTGAAACAGTGGATAAGCGGTAAACAAAGTTATACTTGAATGCCACTGTTGCATACGGTTCGTACAACGAACCACGATGTTCAAACACAATCACATGATTTGTTTACCCAATATTTAAGCTCTACACTCATTTTTAAATAACATTGGTACGGCCTGTCTTGTTTTCCAACTCGCCTATTAAAGTTTAATGTCACATTGTTCTCCGCCTTCCATGCACTTACCCTCGATTCTTTCACATCGATCGCGATATAGCCAGTTATTCTAGCTATCTTGCATCGATTCATGTTGATCGCTTCCTACTTAGTTTAACCTGGTGTATCGTTGACCCTCTCCGAAGACGTTCGACGGAACAATCGTCCCCTTCTAAGTGCCACTATTATATTTTGGTTCCATCACGAGGCCATTAGAGCCCGTAAACTTAAAATTTATATTTCGTACTCGCGGCTTCAGCCAGCTCTGCGATCTCGACACCTTTTGTATCCAACCGCTCTGCTTTCTGGAAGTTGCGCACGAAATAACCGAACAGGATTTTTATACTGCTCTGAGCAGTATCGTGCAATGCTCGGTTGGAGATTACCGTCTTAACAGTTTTCAGAACTCTTTCCAGAAATATTGATATCACAACTAGCCTTGCAATCTGTTGCGAATGCTACCCCGGTTGATCTGATCTGGTTGATGGCTAACTCCATTGTAAACGTCAATAAATTTTGGCGGAAGTGTGATGTCGTTACATTAGTTGGAGTGATGAATTTGAACATTTGGGCAGAAGCGTTGATCTCGATCGGCATCGGAACATTAATAACGATCGGTGTTGAGTTTGTGTGTTCAGTTCACCAGCACGTTCGACCGGTCATAGCTCCCTTTGCCAATCTCTGTCAACTCAACCTGACAGTATCTCAGGCCACGTGCAATCTATGACTGCGCGATACTTTTTTGGTTCCAGGCTCATGATTTCTTGCATACTTGGCTACGGGACCGGGGTGATCGTAAATGCTTTAGCCCCAGGTCGGTGCTCGCCCTTACACTATATCAGGTTGAAGCATGCAACCATCCCTAATCGCAATGTCTCAACAACCGTTTTTGCCACTGGAGACGTCTTCGGACAATCCACTCTTAGAAATCAAATCTCCCCTTCTTCCTAAAGTCAGGCCTTGTTTCTTCGTTAGCTTTTTAACTCATCTATGTAGATGTTTGTAGATTTTGATTTCTCTTTCGATTAGGAACCACGGTTAATCATTTCTCCCAAATACATGTTGTTGTAACGCAACGAACTGACCGTAATTCCTAGTGTCAGTTTGTTATATTTGTTTGAATGTACCATTCCAAAGTATCATAAACCGTGCATGCATAACGCTTTCCTTCATTCTGCGCTAAGTTGCTCATTTCAATCAACCTTTGTTTCCAGGTTGCACGGAACGCTGTTTGTTTGCCTGTCGATGAATCGCAAAATGAAGCTTTATGTACGGAAATTGTGACTATGCTCCATCGGATTATATTCTCAACATTCTTTCATTCTTCTACCGGGAACATTCTAGAAGATCCTTCGAATGCTGTCAAGGCGGACATTTATCGGGTACGTGTGTTTCGCGTACGACAAACCATTTTTCACTTTGCTCAATAGAGTTGTGCATAATCAAACTATTTACACATTGCGCTACAGGATGGATTCATAACATTTGCCGGTCCGTGCCCGGTTATAAAAACGATGTCCAGACAGGTGGATTGTGTTTCTGGCAGATCTTGATTGTCACCCCAACCTATTACAGCTCAGCTATTGTAACAGTTCCGCCTATCTAGAAATTCAATCTTCTGTTTCCATCAATTGCTACTGAAGTTTGAACAGGTTGAGTTTGATAAGTGATTTCCCGCTGAAATATTAGCATTACGTTCCAATCTACCTCATATTGGCCAATCTGACTTACTACGGTTTTGCTGTTTGAGCCATAGCGGTCTGTTGCTACTATCCTTTCGCCTCATTTTTTATTATAGCGTTTCATCTGTTTGCTATTTACGGCACAACGGTGTAGTCTTCCATGTTTAATCTCGTCCTTCACAGGGTCTATGTGAAGTTGTTAGCCGAAATCGTGGCCTGTGCGAACCTGTTTTGAATCTGTACTTGCGTGCACTGTTGGCATGCCTTTCCCCCAACTTCGTCCAACGTGTCAAGCGTTTGCACAATTCCGCGTTATCGAATGTCCCACCGTTGGAAAACTCCGAGCCAACTACCGGATTGGTCGAACCTCCACTCTGTCTAGAACAATTGGTCAAGCCCTCCACGGACAACTCTGGGGATTTCGTGAATTCTGATCATCCTGTAAGGTTTAGGATATCTTTTTTATAGATATTTTGCTGGTTTCGTTCTATCTCGTTGCTGACTCATTGCCTGCTTGTGTGTTCGTTTTCCTGTCGATATTCTAACGTTGTTCAAGTCAATATACTAGCCATTGATATGCGCTACACTTTATTTGGGTTTTCCATGTTCTCAGCAACAATTTCTATCAAGTTTATTTTTTTGCATTCTCTGTACAATGTCGCTTTAGCGTAGTACCATTTCCTGATAATTTGGTATGATTCGATCCCGTGAGTCTTGAATCAAGGTTAGATGGAGGATAAAATCCTTACAATTGATTGCCTGCGCTTGGTCGCTTCTCCTTGATGTGCCTTCTTTCTTCACTACAATGTCAGCAACTCCATCTGCGAGATAGCTGATCGTTTTGCACATCTTTTTATTAGAATCAGAAATCAAATGTCTAGAGGATTGAAAAGTGATGCCCAAGCTCACGTTATTTGTTTCATTAACCTCCTAGAAAAACAATCATTTGATATTTTCCAGGGTTTATTAGTCTGGTGTCTTCAGTTGCTTCTGACTCAACCGATTTTCACCGGTTGCTGGCGACGGTATCGTTTGTACCGTGCACGCGGCTCCAACGGTGATTCCCCCGGCGCAACAACAACCACGACTGAGTCTTCGCAATCCACCGTTGGGTTTAGTCAGTTCACTCAATCCAGCATTGGTGGTTCCATTGAATGTGGCCGTTCCGTCTCGCAATCGCTTTTCTCCAAGGCTGCCGTGCTTTTGGTTGCTTTATCGGATTCACTTCGTGCGACTCCCTTGGAGGAGTTTGGATTGGTAATTTTTGGGGCTTGTTTTGTCGTTTGAATATGCTTCTTTGATCCAACCTGATTTTGTGCCTGTATTTGAAATTGTAAGAATGGATTTTTGGTTTTTAAATTTAGTCGCACTCCTAGACAAGCGGCTGTTGACAAAACTTTACAAAACCGCAAACTGTCTTGCAATTTAGCGTGAATAACATACGTTAATGTAAAAAAATGTCCACATCCGGTTTCGTGTTGTTTGCGCACATCAGGTATGGACAGTAGGATCAGGATCCGTATGCTTTGAAACAGTGGAGCAACGGTAAACATGGTGTGAGCTTGTAAGGCTCTGTCCGATGAGGCTGACCCGACCAACCTGTTCAATCACATGTGCGAACCACATGTATGGTATGATGGTATGAAAGCACAAGCCTGATCCACGCAAAGTGCCGCACAGTCAGAGACTGCACGTGGGCGAAGATACTGTCAGGTTGCCCAGGCCTAGACAGATATGAGGGGGAAATAGAAATGGTAGTGAGACTCCAGCGTGTTTCATCATGCAGCTGACTACCGTTGGCCAATCAATATACCACGATGTTAGCCGTACAGCACAGAAATGCTGCAGGATTGCACATCCTTGCACATATAGATGGGTTAAACCCGTATTTGCCTGCATTTTGATCACTCACACACACACACACACTCCCCACGACAAGTTTCGTGCTGTTTGTAATGCTCAGATACAGATTTAAAGAGAGGCTTAATAAAATGATATTTCCAATGACTTCCTGCTTGCAGTTCATTGGCGTTCGCACTCCATACTGGACGATGTTAACCACGTCGGACAGAAGTGTAGTACTATCCCACATCCTTATCATTTGTCATTACTATCATTGGTTTCCATGGCCACCACCCTTTCAGAATGCGACCAGCGATTTTGGAGCGACACCAGCTGGCAAGCTGAACAGGGCTCGCGCTAATCACCTTCTGAGTCTATATGACGCGTGCCTTGAATTCGAGCTGAAAGATCCCTTGGAACTGTTACAACCCAACGAGGCACGTTTAACCCAATCAGAATCAAAATTGTGAGTGTTTTCGGTTTACTTTGCGGTGATGTCAGATGGGTTACAATCACGGACTGAATAATCCATGTTTCAATGTCTGTATTATGTAAGGTTTACATGTCTCTCTTGATTTACTCGGACACTGAAAATTGGTCCCATTTGCTCCTTGTTCATTTACTTCAATTCTGTTGCCGTATTTAGCGGTCGTGCAGTTGTTCATCTGGTTTTTACTTAGCTGGTAAAAGTGTGCTTCGGTTGCTATCCGTTGTGAGTTGTAATATCTGTGGGATTATCTCTTATTATATTGTGCTAAAGCTTAATCAAAATAAGAATTACCCGGAACACTGAAAACCTTTATACATTATTGGTTATTATTGACTAGTGTAGCAAAAACAAAGGGACACAAGAAAAAGAAGGAAAACACGAAAAAAGTTCTTACGGTCTCTGACTAAACGGCAGATTAGTCTACGGCTCCTCTGTATTTAGGTGCAAACAAAATGCACTTCACAAAATAAACCAATCAACGCCATGAGGTTCAAAATGAGTTGTACGGTAAAATGAAAAGTCTCACGCAGTGACTGTATGTACAAAGTGAGTCTTTGGGGAAAATATCGATAGTTCCTCAACATTTATTTCCTGATTTCCTAACTATGTTTGAAAGCCGCTTTCGTCTTTTAAAGTCAGCTTTTCATCAACCGCCGAACTTCATTGGCTAGCATAATCGGTACTCAGCGAAATGTTTGAGGCTTCGCCTGGTGTATCCATTAATTCATTCTTAGTATTTTACTCCGTGTTCTGCCAAGATTTTGATCGGGGAATAAAAGCGTTTTGTATCTTGTGTATTTTGGTGCTCACATCCCCAGCACGTACTTTTTGTTAGAGAACAACAGCTGTTTGGTTAACACGAAGTCTTTCGGTTTGATAAGACAAAATTCGAATTCGCGAATTCCATCCAATCGTGCCCTCAACCTTTCAGATTCATTTACTAACTATTTGCTCTTCTCACTTCGTGAGCAATGAAACTAATTATTTACATTGTGATGTAATTTGAACACGACTGAACCTTGTTGGTTTTGTCCTTTCTGTTGTTTATTTCCTCTAGCTCAGATCAATCGTGTATGTCACGTGTTCGTCAACTGTTCGCGCGCCGTTTTGTGCTGAAGAATTTGCTTTCCGGCAAGGGATCCAGATGTGATCCTTTAATTCCATCGATTGGGTTAGCAACTCCCCTACGTCCTGGACTGTTGATCATGGGTCTAATCTCAGCCACGCATGCTGGTCTCGCTCGCGTGTTGAGAGCTGCTTCGAATTCAGAACAGGCCAGTTCGTTGGCATACCACCTTCTTCAGACAACCTCCGCTCGACTCGGTCAATTCCTCCGTTTATGTGGTCGTGGAGTTCCGTACGCTTATCGAGAGTCTCTAATCGATGCTATGGTTCCCATACTTATGTATGTTTATAGTTTGTGAATTGAAGATTCGAATTCCGTGTCCGAGAGAGAACTAACCCTTTCATACTTCTTACTCGCTCTAGCCATGTTATCCGGTTTTACAACCATTTACTGACGTCCGATTCCGGTGCAAATAATAGTGTCTCGGCAACTGTCTCGGAATCAACCGAACTCAATAATTTACCAGGCTCTGAAACAGACGTATCACTTTCCCGTAATGCCACCCCATCTACTGCGGCTTTAGATGTCTTGAGTACGGCTTTTGACCTTGCTTTAGATATCCTCGGAACTACTCGACTTCATCGCCTAATTGTTCAAATATACCCTGCCACGAGCAACCCAGACTATCAATCCAATATCACGGAGAACCAGTCAGAGGGTTTGGAATCCTGCTTGTCGGAATCCACCGACGTTAACGTCTCTGCTCCTCACGCACTGTCAACAATGATCAAACTTCTTAAGGTGTGTTTCTCATGTGTAAATTAGTACTTCCATGTTTTCCGAAATCACCACCATATCTCTTATTCAGGTTTGGATCACGAAATTGATTAATCCCGGACAAGATTCCACTCAACATCGCACCCGCTACTCGTCACACACGAAAGATTTGGTTGTCCTCTTGCCACTTCTAGTTCGTCTGTGTCAAAGCCGAGCAAACCTCGGATCGGAAGACTCATCGCGATCCAGCACAACGTTCAATCCCTATGCTGGCCTCGATCGTGTCTTATCCTGGCTGATTCGACTGATGCGCTCTTCCATAGGTGATGCGAGCCATACCACCACCATACTTAGTTCTGCGAGGGTACAACTCGTCAATCAGACTCTATGGCTTTCGCATCTTGTCATCGTCGGAGAAACGCCTCGAGGCACCAACGAACCTCCGACCATGGAACAACTTTTGAAGGCAATCGCTCTAGATATCCATTCTATTCTGGGTGACGCTTCTAGCATTTTGGTGAGATTTATGTTCCATGAGTTTCATACCTCATAATGCTGTGTAAACGTTTTGGATGAATAACGTTGGTGGTTGCGTTCTGTATATTTTGTTAACTTGCGGTTCACCTTACTTCCTTTGAGGCTTAATTTTTTACCCGTGATGTACAACCATTTTCTTATTACACCTCCAAGGAATCACACTCCGATCCGGAATCGTCAGCCACTGCGGTGACTTATCCTGTTATCAACCGGGCATCGGTGCCTTCTTTGCTTCCAATTGTTTATTCCTGTCTGAACCAATCATTCTGTGAATTGGAATGGCTCTTGGAGCAACTCGGTGCGCAGCTACGGGATTGGTCGCAGTTTACCAACGAGAAGGAAGCAGGTATGTTATCTAAAAACAGCGATCGTGATTGATCATATAAACCCGTTAGTTTTCTCCTTCCTGATTCCTTTTTATTTGAACGTTTTCGTGTCGACAGCAGGCAAAACGGAGGATTGCGGTCGCGCGGAAGCTGCTTCGAGCCAGTTGATCCTGATCGGGGAAACGTTATCCCAATTACTCAAATCCGCGATCCCCGCTCCTGGTAACCTCGCTGATGGTCTCTTAGAGGTGACCACGCGAAGCTTCAATTTGCTAACTAACTTCGTTAAATATGTGAGTCTCGCATTAGATATTTAATAATATCCCCGATTTTTTCATATCACCACCAATGTTTATTTATTTTTAATAGTATTTGCGAATTATTCGAACTCGTCGTGGCCGGTTTCCTGTCATTTTCGAGCGCGTTATCCGTGTTTTCGGGAAATTGGTCTCTCCTGGTGCTTACACTTTCATATCATACATCCAGGTTTGTTTTCTTGTAAACTACCGCTTCGTATACTCAATATGTACGTTATATAGTATACTTTTGGATTTTCATGTTGACCTGCAAAGTGTATAATGTCTTATTTAAGCGGCGAATTCGTTTGTGCTGTTTTTACTTTCGTCTTTAACGAACGATCACATTTAACCCTCCACTGCCGTTTGCTGTTTTCCTAATTTTTAATTTCAAAATTCCGAAATCCTATTTTTTTATTTTTACCCGAGTGCTTTCATTTCCCATTTTTGATCAGAACGCAAGCCATTCTAGCGTCAGTGATTTCAAGAATCACAATCAACATATTTTAATTTCATTGTCGGCAAACTTTTCTCAACTATTTGCCGACATCCCGAAAAGCCCGCTGTTTTTCTCATTGAGATTAATTTTGTTAAATAACTTTTCCTTTCAGTTCATCGAATCTGAAAAAATCAAAAGTTTTCAGGAGAAGAATTCCAAGTTGAATGATAAAAAATCGAAAGGTTCTAGTCAAAAGATTCCTGCCAAATCTGCTCCAGGGCAATCCAAGTCATCCGTACGTGTTGCTCTTCTCCATTTTATTTGTTTATTCAGCTTACTTAATTTCTTTCAATAGTTCAATTTGTAAAATATGATTTACCGCTGTTTCTGTGGTCAATTTTTATTGTTGTCGCACGGCGGAGTTATGTGCGCATTCAATCGAGCGGTCGTGGGTCTAACCTTTTTAAATCTGTAATACGTTCAGTTGTGCATTTTCTTTTAGAAAAAAAACATACTTTAATCATCTTCAAACTCTACCTGTTTCATTAGTGTGCCTAGTTTTGCTCCTTATGTTATGTTATGTATCAAATCACAAGCTTAGATCTTGACTACGCGCGGGCTAATATATTCACATTGCCAAGCTTCGTCAAGTATTATAAAATTGAAATGGCAGTCAGACTCCAGCGTGATTTCGCATGCAGCTCATTGCCAATGGGAAATTAATTTGAATGGGTGATCGGCGCAGTACAGAAGTGCTGCTCGCTTGCACATTCGTGCATGTAACGGTGCAGATTAGAAAACTGTTTGCTACGTGCAGCTTCGTTCACCTTATCATTTAACTTATCCCCAACCTGTCCGGCTCGGATGTGCAATCGTACAGTCATTCTGTACCGTGCGACTACCACCGTGCTAAATCGATTGGCGACCGATAGTGAGCTGCATGCTGAAACACGCTGGAGTCTCACTGCCATCTTTATTCTCAATTTCTCATATCTGTCTAGGCCTGGGCAAACTGACAGCATGTTAGCCCACGTGCAGTCTATGACTGTGCGGCTCTTTGCCTGGAACAGGCTTGTGCTTTCATACGTACATACCGGTTCGTTTCTTATCTCAACAACGCGCTATTAGAAGATGTGCTCAAGTTCGATTGATTATTGCTGCAAACTATGCGCGATAGACTGACTGTCTGAGTATGCCAGACTATTTTATCTGAATATTACTAAACGTAAAGATTCGTGTGATAAGACCATGACTACGTCCCAATTTGTGCTACTCCATATTTACAAATATTGTGTTATGCATTGCTTCACACGTCTAATTCATTCTTGTTTACTTGCACAGCTTTCACGATCGCTCAAAGAATCACGACTGATTCCACAACTAGTGTTTTCCGTGGAACAGTCAGAACGCTTTTTAATGCAGTTGTCGAAAGTTTCAAAGGTATGTCGTCATGTTTCCTCATCATTGTTGTTTTCTGTTCCCATCGGGTGCTGTGCCATGCATTATTATTTATCTCGTTTGTTTCATGTCGACCGAGATGATTTCTTGTCTTTAGGCTACCAGTATGCGCGGTGGATGTACATACCGTTTTTGTTACAAAAGCGGAAAAATATTCATGTCGTTATGGGTTTAACCTCATTATACATGTGTTTGGACACATTTGATTGAACAGGTTGGTTGTACCAGCCTTATCCAACAGTGGCATTGAAGCGCTACTTGTTTATCATTCCTCCACTGTTTCAAGCGCATGTAGTTCCTGATCTTACTGTTTCTACCTGATGAGTGCAAACAGCACGAAACCGATCGTTGGGTGTGTGTGTGTGTGATGGAAATGAGCATTTTGATTCATGTCGTTCGTTCATTTTCCTTCTTGATGTCTAATCTTTTTGTCGCTCTTATGTCAACAATAGCACTTATAACATTCACTGAAACATTGTATTCATCACTGCACTACCTATTCTCAGTACTGCACTCATTTGTTTTCTTCGATTGGCAATAGTAATTGCTGATTCGAATCAATAACTTCAATTTTGTGATTCATTCACAATGATCCCTACCCTTGAGATGTTGCCTCAATGATTTACATTTAATCGGTCCTATATCTACTTTTGACTTTTTGACACTGCTGTTTGCTAGTTTCTGACCGTCTGCTGCTTTAGTAATTATTTTATAAACATATTCTTTATCAAAGCACTAACCTGTGTTCTTCAGCGCACGATACGTCAAAGTGACGGGCTTGGAAATTGCTAATTCACAACCCTGTGTGTTTGCAACTGCTATATTTCTTATTCGCTTTTTGAATTTTTCATTCCATTTTTATCAACCTTGCTCTGCAGATCAACCTTATGCGAAATATTAAAATGACCGTGGCTCGCGACTTCCGTATCAATTCTGCCACGGTTGCCGCTCAACTAGAGCGTTCTGCATTGTCCAGCCCGAGCTCCTTGAGCGAGTCTGAACCAGACGAGACGAGGGAAAATCAGCCGCCGCCAACGACCGATAACGATGAACCACCGCTAGCTCTGTTGGATTCGAATGAACCCGTGGATGAAAATGCCGTTGCTGAGCCCACGGAATCTTTGGTAGATCTTCAACTACCCGATAGCGATCCCTCGGATAAATCATCTACACCGTCGAACTCGGACCAATCTATCCGCACTCCCGCTTGGGGTCGAGTATGTGTCTGAGCCGTATTGCCAGTTTTTTTGTTTTACTGTGTAGTCCTCATGCACGGATGTGCATTCGTGCAATATTTCCGTGCTGTGAGACTAACACCAGGCTAAATTGATTTGTATTTGGAAACACGCTGGATTTTCATTGCCATTTGTATTTGTATTCTTATATTTTTCTGGTCAACCGGACAGTATTTTAGCCCACGTGCAATTTATGACTGTGCGGCACTTTGCCTGGGCTAGGGTTATGATTTCATCCACACATACTTTATGCCACCTGGGCCACGTAACAATTCACAATATATAATATTTTACTTTCCTGGAATCCTTTTATTGATAAACTGAAACAATTTTATTTTTGTATAGTCAGGCATCCGATGCTATACGGGTTATTATTAGCCCAGATATCAATACATACACGTGACCCGGTGTTTCTTAACTACCAAACAATCGCCTCAGAATGGCGCACTTTTAGTGACTAGCTCGGGGGAAAGATGACTGCTTGCTAACAACCGGAGCATGAATAGACCAAGTTTCGCGTCTCTCGACGTTTGCTCGCTCATACGATTTCCACTTGTCTGAGTACTCGAAGATGCGGTCGTGAACCATGAGACAATTATCTATAACGAGCAGTCACTTATCACCGGGTGGAGTAGTACTAGATCCTATCGAGCTTGAGTGCTTTTGACATTACAAGGTCACTGCATATTTATATTTTATTCAACAACAAACCATGACCAGTTTTCTAATTTTTACAATGACCATGTCTGTGGCTGAATGTTCGCTCTGCTTTATCCAGTCCAAAGTAGTCGGAATGATGTGCGTGAGCTCAATCGAAGGCAAAAGAAGGTTCACTTCAAAAGGGTCTTTGCGGTATTAAACAAATATCATGTACTCTCAGCATGGCTACACTATCACACGATCAAGTGAATTGGCCGAATGGGACATGGTTAACGAATAAGCCAATCCCGCGATCGATTGGAATATGTTTGGGACCGATGGTGTATTCATAATGCAAAGAAATTCAAGTGCAATCGTTTTAAATTTAATCAACAATGAGCTCGCTCAACAGAAACATACGCGCACTGCTATCGTTTGTGTTTCAACTGACGGCAACGATAGCGTATTCTGAGTTGCAGTTGATCCTTAGCCGAAGTCAGGTTAGGCAGTTACCGGGCAGGATAGAAATGATACACAACGTATTAATTGTTGCTTGAAGCAAGCTGTAACACCTACAGCCTTGTTAAACACGGCTTGGCACTCCCTCGGTTCGCGAATTTGCACACACGTGCATGTAGTTGATTCCTGTAGTAAATTCCGTCTCGATCACTTTATTTTCGGCTCAAAAATACCATTTCAGGTTCTTGTATCCTCATTCGATACTTCGATCTCTGACATTATCCCTTCACTTGAAAGTTTATAGTGAAAAAGTGTACGTCCAAATGTTTTTTCGCCCTCATCCGCCTTTCTAGCTTCCTACTCGAATTTATGTCATCTTTCGCGTTTTACTATTTCATTCAATACGCTTAATCGATTTCGTACTTCCGGTTAACAATCATTATTTAGTTTAATTATCACACATTTGGACGTGGACAGCGGTTTGCCTGTACTATTCTATCGATTTATATTTCAATCACAACTATTTTATATTACACACGCTTTATATTTTATTAATTTACAATGATTCTTCTTATGTATCCGTGATTGACATTTTGTGTTGTTGATTTCTTCGGTGTTTAGGCAATCCACACCGCATCTGCGAGGGCATCTTTGTTAAAACGACCCTCACTATCTTCCAAAAGTGATGCCACTACCGCGAACGAAACGGGTTCAGCGAAGCGTCAAAAGCTGGGAACAAGAAATTGATCATTTTTTACCTATTTTTAAAGAATCAACTCTCTATTGTTTGACCCCGTTGACTTGTAAACTATATTGAATAACAGGTGTATAAATTCCATTCGCCTTTCTTTTCAATTTGGTTTCTCTATCTACCATTTAATGATATTTCGCCGGTGGCATTAAGGCTTCGCCCGATGTTCATAGTATTAACGGGATGCTAAAAGCTAGTATGAATATTTTAATCTAATCCCAACATAGGTTTGACTTACGAATGGGTAGTCTACTCCAACCAATAGTCATGCTAAGACTTGAAGACAGGCAAGATCATAAGACCCTTTATAAATAAATCTAAGACTGCAATCTCCAAATGCGGTCGAGGTCAGTTAACTCATTCAATTGCATGTGTCCGAGTCTTGCGTTTTACCGACTATCCACGTAATCTCTTTTTTATGCTGTGGAAGTGCAATACCACCGCATGGCTATCTCATGCTCCACACCGTCTCGTGACTACACTGTCCAATTACTCCCATAACGTTTTCAGCGATATGCAGTGCTTGTTCTTTCGGTAGCCCGTTCAGCGGCGAAATGCAGCATCTGCTCCTTTAAGTTTGAAGGTGATGCTTCACATTATCCCTCCAAAGTGAGCAGTCAAGAGCAAATTCTTCCCATCTCATGTCATCAATGCCCGCGCTTTCATCTCAAATTTACAAACGAATTTGAACCACAAAGTCTCCTGCCCAAATGCCGACATTTTGATTCAGACATTCCATCTGATCTATTCCATCCATTCCAGCGTAGGCGGTGCTGTAGCACTAGAGTGAACATGCTGTATAAACCACCTTTATGAAGCATTACTACATTTATATCGCATCCCATGTTCGAGATGTGATAGCGAACATTCGGGTTTCCGTCTTCGTTGTTTGTCCTGTTTCCGCTGTCGTACAGTTAGGAATTTATTTCACACACGTTGGATACCGTAATTATTGTCTCTCCTGTCAACTTTCGGTTTGTTGCGAACATCGGAGTTCAACCGGGATAAAATGGCAATTGCTCTGCCAATCCGCCTATCGATTTCAGTTTTTCAATATCTGTGAGTGGTGGTCGTCGGCTAACAAAACGTCACGATTCCCCCTCATCTCGTACTCTCCTTTGTACTCTCAAACGGTTTGGATTATAAAGCTTGCAATCCATTCGCGTGTATAGGTAAATACCTTCCGTTCTTGTCTCGCTTGCTGCCTTCATGTCTGGCCTAGTCTCTTTGTCGGCAAGTCCGTTCATGATCCTTTATTGTATGCCTACTTCATTCATCTGAGAAGTATCTCCCGTCGTTGATAAGGAATTTTAATTCTGCGTTCCGATATTCATTTGGAGCAGATTGTGTGGCCTTTTCGATAAGGCTGCTGCCTCACACCTGATTCCAGAAATACTTTGCTTCTAACAACGATTTATGGCTTTCAGTTCGCTTTCAGCTCGGTTAAATGTATGAAAGGTACTCCAGAACGCGCAACCATTGAGTACGGTGGGTAACGCACACCGATTTGTATTATAGAAAACTTCAGATGCATAATGATATATGGACTGGAATATTGCCAGATGGCCCATCTTTAAACGGGACTCTAACTTATCCCGGAAGCACTAGGTTGAAACCATTCTCATCTATCAATCTTTCTAATACGAGTGATTCTCTAATTGCCGTATGATTACTAGCTCATGGAAGAACTCCAAATGTCACATTAATTGATTCTTGGGCACCGGGAGATGTTGTTGTTGGCCTCCGTCGGTCGATGTTGACCATGGGTGTACATCACAATCGCATGAATTTCATGTTTTACAGCTTTTTGAACGACTAAACAGTCCGATTCGGGAGGAACAATCTCTCCCGCAGCGTCGCAACGATAGTCAGAACTATGTTGTATTGCATCAGTTGCACGCCGGCGGCGTGATCTGCGTTCAGCAGCCAAGAGCTGTATCTGCTCCTCCCCGGCTTACAGACGACGCTTTACACACTGCCTCCAAAGTGAGCGGTCAAGAGCAAGTTCTTCCCAGCTCGCGGGGTCAATGTCAAGAACTTTCACATCTCTTTTGCAAACATCTTTGTAGCGCAAGTGCGGTCTCCTCAATGGTCGACTTCCTAATTGCAACTCACCATGGAGTAGATCTTTCGGAATACGACCATTTTCCATTCTATAGATATGACCAAGCCACCGCAGGCGGCGCTGACGTAATAGGGTGAACATGCTCTGTAGAGCAGCTTTTGAAAGCACTTCAGCGTTAGTCACTGTGTCCATCCACGATATGGAAATTATAATTCAATTTCTCTCGAGTAAGTAATACTCAAACCGTTACACTAGACATGGTCAATGCTTGGTCAATTTTCATTTCATTCGACCGAAACGTGAGGTGATAGATTAACTTTTACCAAATCGAAAATTAATAATTTGACAGTTTTACCTTTGTCTTTCAGTTTACGATTTTTAGCGGACAGTTTCCTCGATTCGAAAATGATTGATTAGAAATTTTCACTAAAACCGAAAATTAGTTTCTGATTCAATATTCGTCCCCAAACAATTGATTACTGGTTTTTGAATCCAATCGTATGAAGTCCCGAGTTGTGCGTCAAATTAATTTTTCTGATTGTTTGACACTTCGCGCTTTAAATGTTGTAAAAACGAATTTCTCAAATTTATTATTTTTGGTTGCATGAAAGTTTGTTTAAAATTGTTCGTCGAAAGGATAAACCGTTATTTGCTTGGATTAAGTATGGAAACTGTTGGAATCTTCCTAGAGTAGCTACACGATCGCCGATTTATTTACAAACAGTTTTGTCTAAAATCGTATCTGCTGCTTCCCACGGTCGACATTTGACAGGTGGGTACCGTGCAATTGCAGACGCGCTACGCGAACTTGAATTACACTAATATGCTCATGCTTGCTGTCTGGTCTTTTCCATTTTTATATCGTGTCCAGTCTGGGCAACCTGTTCCTATATCAGCCTACGTCGTACAGTATGATTATGCGACACTTTGGTTGCTTCATCCTGGTGATCTAAT
Source organism: Atriophallophorus winterbourni (assembly GCA_013407085.1). NCBI lineage: Eukaryota > Metazoa > Platyhelminthes > Trematoda > Plagiorchiida > Microphallidae > Atriophallophorus > Atriophallophorus winterbourni. The sequence goes on along the minus strand of JACCGJ010001321.1, from coordinate 27,595 downwards.
ACATAGCTAGTCTCTCGTTTTTGAATGTTGAATGTGTCTCAATCTAATATGGGAGGCTTGGTAAACTATTTTTTGACTCATCTAGCCGATTCATATCCTGAATTCCGGTTCGTGAATGCTTGCTGATGTGCTGCGAATAATTTGAACTGTATCCCATCATCCGGCCGTTGTTATCGCTGATAGTTTTATTCATATCTTTACTGTCATTGGGTTCCAAGGTTGTCACGACGGATCGGTTTTTGGAATAAGCTCCCAATTCCAAAAATTCTATGATGGCGCGCGTCTCATATAGCATCTGACAACCAAGTCCAGCTCCTGGCCTGCCACGCGTGTTCCCATCTCCCTGCGAACTAGCTTCTACTGACAGTGTAAGGTCGAAGCCGGCTGACTGTCGCCCAACAAACCATTTAACTTTCGGATATCTTAAAGCTCCTAGTCCATAAGCTCGTCCACCTAGGGGACGGAAAACACTTATCTCAAACCTTCACTGCCTCGTGACCACATCCAATCGTAGAAAAAGCTTCAGGAGTCAACCCTTGTGGAAAAGTCCGGAGTCGAAGCCCCTTTAGACAGTCCGAAGTTGCATTCAGCTTCTTCCTGCCAACTCCTGCGACGGCATCGTTATCCAAGCGTAACAGCCTAGCTGTACCTTTGGTTCCAGTGGTGTCGTGGAGGTGGAGCACTTGCTGCATTGGCAACAGCAAGTTCTCCATACTGAACTGCCCTGGCGTACATCTCAATGCACCAATAGAGAGGGCACTTCATTCCGCTTCTGTGGATAATATCACGGTTAGAAGCAGATACCGGTTAAAAGCTATGGCTTGACTGGCGTAGAGCTCAGTTCCTGGGACTGTTTCGGATGGTGGAAGTGATTTTCAGGTCTCAATGAACGGTCATCGCGCGTCTTAAGCTGGTCAAACCCGGTTAATAAGGTGCACTCTCTCCACGGTCTGCTATCCTCATTGGGCGTATGAAGATTAGGTATCAACCGACAAGCAAACTATTTGTCCGCATCAACGAAATGAACGTAAGAAAATCAGCTGTGATAAGCAATGAGCCAAATCGGTTGAAGTTCGACTTAGCTGCCTGCAAGAAACGCGGTTACCGGACACTGATATGCTAACGGAAAGAGATCAAACATATTTTTGAAAGGAAGGGACTCATATGAACTTCGACTGCATGGATTTGGGTTTGCCGTGCGAAACAGCCTACTAAAAGCAGCAGAACCCAACAGCAGCGTGAGTGGACGGATTTAGACCCTAAATCTAATCTGTAGTGCTGGTACCATTACGTTGGTCAACGTCTATACACCTACGCTGTCTCGGAAAGTTCGGAGTAATATGAGCAAATGAAAATGGACAACGCCTTTTAGAACTGTGCCCACAGTTGAGTCTTTGTGTCAGTAACACTTTCTTTCAAACAAAGTGACTAATGCTGAAGTGTTTTCAAAAGCTGGTCTACAGAGCATGTTCACCCTTCTACGACAGCGCCGCCTACGGTGGCTTGGTCACGTATACAGAATGCAAAATGGTCGTATTCCGAAAGATCTACTCTATGGTTTGTTGAAATCAGGAAGTCGATCATTGGGCAGACCGCACATGTGGTACAAAGACGTTTGCAAAAGAAATATGAAAGCTCTTAGTATTGACCCCCAGCGAGTCTGAAAAGAACTTACTTCTTGACGCTCACATTGGATCATTGTGTAAAGCGTCGTCCACAAGGCTGGGCGGATGCAGCTACAGCTCTTGTCTGCTGAACGCAGATCACGCTGCCGGCATGCAACTGACGCCGATCGACCGAGTCTGCCTATCGTTACTAGCGCCGCGGGAGAGATTGTTCCTCCTCGAATTCGAAAAGCTGTGAACATGAAAAAATCATGCGATTGGTACATCCCATGGGTCGACTCGACCAATGAGCCAACAACAAACACGCGCTATCGAAAATTTGTCGATCGTCCTTACTTGTCATTGTATGAACCCGGTCCAGTTTTTGATTCATTGCGAAATCAGAGAATAATCAACGTTTGTTTATATTTCTTGCACCATTGGTTTTTGGTTTCAAAAGTAACTGAATCATCTCACGTATTGTTATTGCAATATTTTGGTGGGCTGAACGCGTAAACCAAGCGTAGGTAGTCCATAATGGTGTTATCCATGTGGAATACTTTAACTCTAAGTCAATTTTCTTCTGATGGATTGAGTAGGCTACAATACCGTTTAGTAATTTAAAACGCTGTGGTGAATGAAACCGTCGTGCGCTTTTTGATGTACACCAATGGTGGACTTCGACCGAAGAAAGCCAACATTTAGTCAAATTTCTGGCCATGTAAGCTATTGTTATGTTCGTCACTAAACCAAATCTTCCTTTGTCGGGATTTGCTTAAACTACGTACTCCCTGCAAACTCAAGCCGGTGATACAATAAACGCGCTCGATTTTACTGGCCTTTTAAAACTCAATAATGATCTTTGTGTTTTAAAAACAAATTTTGTACTCCGAATTCAGAAGAGCGTCGTGATAACATGTATGTAACTTCATTCAATGTTGTACGTGTCGTAACCAACTTTCAACTGAATTCTAAACAGTACATCTTTCTGGCATAACGCAATCGCGAATGCGAAAGATTTGATGAGCTGTAGGTTTACCACCTCAATTCCCGTTAAGGGCGAGCTGCTGAAAATCACTAATAAATTCTTCGTCAAATGGTGTGTACATTGTCGATTAGATTGTGACATAAATGGCGCGCTACATTTTAGTGTTAACATCAATTTCAATTCCAATTGTTGTGTTTTGAGATGGACACAAAAGCTGAAAGCCTTTAACGTTGATATAACTTGGTTTGCTCTTGTGAAAATTAGAATTGTGAAACATTGCTGCATTGCCTTTTCTCTGAATATATTTGAAATGAATTTGATCCAAACTAGTTAAACGAAGCGATTGAGGTTAACTGTATGAAAAAGCTTTTTCTATTATAGCAATTTATTATCATAAGCATGTTTACGTTTTTGGATGATATGTACTAAGTTTAGAGCAATTTTACAATGGTATTGACAAAGTCTTCATTACCTCACGAACTGAGCATTCGGTAAGACTATTGAATATTTTTCTAGGGATCGTAGCTCATCGCATTATACCCAAACTACCACAAGTTAATCTATTTCAACATGGCATTTTGCTATCCAACAATCATCCACAACGTCAATCACGTATTTCCCCGGTGCATTACAACCACATGAAACACGAACAAATGCTGCTAGTCACGCTTTTTACCTTTCGCTGTCAGTTTTCTGCGTTCAAGGTCAAGAAGCTAAAGCGTTTCACCCGATGAATCATCGTGGTGAAATAACTGGCAACATCGCACGCCGATTCGCTTTGTTTCGCACAAATGTTGTCCACGGGAGCGAGAAACATCGCCAGTTAAAATGTCACAACAACTCGGTTTGCGAAAATATATTACACACGTTTGGCATTATCGCTAGTATTTGCTACTGCAACCATTTATCATTTTTCAAGAGACTATAGGGCTATAAACAAGTTTGAAACCACTGTTAAATCAAGTTTGTACCGCGAACCAAATGCGTATAAATGATGGTTGCTTAGATGTTGTTTGTAAGTTTGCGGATTTGAACCGTGAGCTATAGATCAGATGAAACCTGGCGGGTTTGGTATCAGTTTAACGTGAATGCCAAAATTTCGATGCATTTTGACTTGAGTATCTCAAATGCCCCACAGATGAAGTTTAGAACTGGGATGTATGGTACAAATGTATTCAAATGAGGATTTGTATATCAGTTAGATTTTTCGATTTTTTTATAAATAAAAATTACGCTCTGTATAACATGGACTAGTTAGGGCTTTACATGCAATAGATAATGATATTGGCTTTCGATTCCAATTGCCTGGAACTGTAACTCCTCATATGTTTGAATGATGATTGCAACTTTGCTTGTACTTTGAATTATTTGTCGAAATTTTTTGAAATAACTAAGCCCTCATCTTGCTATATCAACAACCTCGCAGTAAATTGCGCCAATCTGATACTAAACTGGTGAAGAGATGCAAGAGATGCACGCATAATTAATATAATAGTAATATTAATTTCTACTTAATTCCAAATCTACCCTCCTGGATCCTCATGTGTATTAACTGGTTCCTTTAATGCCTCGAAACATGCCACCCCACGCGCGTCGATCGTGGGCGAGATGGCTGCAATCCCCTATCCCTTCGAACGCCGTAGTGAGAAGCAGTCCTATTGCATATATATCCCTGTCGTAGTTGGCAAATAGGTTTAACTCAACGCTGGCACTAATTACGGCAGCCTTCAGGATCAAACCCGAGTTAGTAAACGCTGAGTCTGTCTTTTGCTGGGTGTGACCAAGCCATTACCCTATTCGCCGTTGGTTTGAAACGTATAGTAAAGGTAATTCATTACATCACGTCAGAACTCTGGTTGAGTGACCCTGTCAGTTTGTGGGACGCTCACGATTATCCTGATTCATCAATCGTTCTTGTTCTTTTATTCCATTCCATCAAGCGAATCTTCCATGTAGTTTTTCTTACCTCTGATTATCTTATCCTGTTATGAAGCATTTTGCTCATTTTGTTGCGTAAACATTTTAGTTATTGCGATTACGTGTAACGTTCGGTAATACAAATTGCCAATTGATTTTGAGTCGCGTACTTGAATTAATACGTACTCGATATATTTCTATTGTCTCACGATTGGTTTGTAAAGATTGATGAGATAAACCGAAAAGGATATCATCCGCTTTCATCAAATTCTTCGTTGAATTTATGGGAATTTTTAGTCAAAATTTTTTATTACAGTTCTCCTGGTCATCGTGCATCATAGTGTAGATGTCGTACAGTTCACTAGCGAATCGCGCCATTCAAGCGCCGTCGGGCGATACGCAGAACACCGCTTACCAACACAACACATGACCACGAAGATCCAAAAGGCGGGCCGCTTCACGAAATATGGTTTCCAAACAATCGCATGAAGACGGAAATGGGAGCCAATGAAGAGCATCAAAATGCATCGTACGGTATAAAATTCGTCTATGTAGATCAAGAATTCAAACGTGGTGTGGGCTTGTAATTAGTTTATTTTCATATGAGTAATCTGTGTAATTCTTTTTCATGTGCGTAGCATAGGTGCTTTCTTGTGTTGTAGGATTCGTGGGTTAACTTTATTTGTCTTTTAAGAAGAAGAAGAAGAATGACTTTGTTCGTGTTCACGAATTTTCAGCAATGAAATGTTTGACCTTAGGTTTGAATCTTTGAATGCGTTGAGTGTACGTAATTTGGAGTAATCAAAATCTGATCCATAATTATCAATATCACCGCTACATCAAAGTTTTGCGTAACTGCCCTGTTCTATAAACTTACTCTAGTGAAATCTATTTGTCTATTGTATTACAGCATATTATATAAACCTCACTCTAGTTTCACATTATGCTAGTTCTTCAACAACTTTATTCAAACACGACAACCAAAGTTGATGCGTGTTAAATGTTTCTCTTGTCAGCCTCATAATCTCGTCCAACATTTCACCAGACCTTTGCAATAAATCAGCAAACGAAAATACTCCAAACGCAATATCTCCAACAGCAATCAGACATTCATACGCCGACCACGCTTGCTCGATTGGATTTTGTTACAATCCTGTTTCTGGCAGTAGAATGTAACAATCATTCGCCATCGAGCGTGACTGACAACGAGTTGCGGGATGATTGATTTTCTTTCAAACGCCACGTGTCGACTTTGTCCGGGTGACAGCAGGTCACAACCCGTTTTTGACAGTCCACCCGCTCGCTTGCTCGCTCGCTTGCCCGATCGCTAGTTCGTTCGCTTGTTAATTTCAACCATTTTTCCCAAAAACAAACATCCAGCTGTGGTTGCCTCTTCTGATGTATGTTGAGTAGGATACAAAGGAAGCTTCTAAGCTCAAGGGGGGACATTTGTTCAGTCTGAAATGTCAAACTTCCGCACACAAAAAGGGTTTTCTTGTCAAATTCGTATGACAATAAACATAGCAACGCAGGATGTTAGACGAAACGTTGTCTAATGTGCGTAATGTGCTAATTAGAATTTTGCTTCTAAAGTCTCATTTTAGTGTTCGGACAGCAATATATATGCGCTGGCGTTTCTCGCGAGGTGGAATATGCGTTCATATATTTAAAGAAAATTGAAACACTAAATAAAGTTAAGCAGTACGAAGCACAAATTCATATTAAATACTATTTTTTCTTTTTGGTTTCGATATCAAAGCCGGAAGATGGAAGCTATATTCTGGACAAATTCTGAATATGTTGGTTGATTTTTTATCAACTAGCTAGCAAATCAACATTATATTTATGCATTTGTGCAAAGTTGAAATGAATTCGCAATTAAGTTTTCACTTAATTACATGTAGGTGCAAAATATGTGCCGTGTCCCAAAACCGAGTAATTTTTGTGCACATTATTTGAAGAGTATTAACGAGGTTTCACCGGCATTTTTTCATAAATCACTGGTGTGAAATTGTATCATGCGTTTCAACAATTGAAATTATATTGTGAATAAGGTATGGTGTTGCTCACATCCTCCACACATACAAACCACAACTGGTTTCTGGCTGTTTGCCGTCATCAGGTGGAGACAGTAACATTGGTTTCACTCTATTGAGAGCAATCTTGAATTCATATTCACCACAGCGTTCCCAGCTTTTGATACGAGGCGAGGATTAGAATCTACTAACTCAAGAACACTATTGACAAAATCGCAACCAAACTCATCGTCATTCGCATTCACTCAACGCTTGTGGGATATGCGTTGAGATTCTATATCGATCAATTCATGATTTAGGGAAATGGGCCAAATACCTCACTAAAGGTCAAGTACGTTTTAGCCTGGCCGTCTATTACGTGTCGTTGACCGCCATTCGAAGGACACTCGAATCAAAAATCATAATGCGGCCACTCGTTTCCCGTCCAGCCATTTATTGCATTACAATTCATGTCATGAGAACAAAGCGTCGACCGTTTACCATCCCCGCTTCCCATATGGCCAAAGATCACGTTCATGGCTCAATTCAATTCAATTTTAATGGTCTAAAAAGCATATAGCTTTACAAAATACCACACAATAATATGGGAACTACGAATAATATAACAACCAAAAACTGGATTTGGTTGCTTACTTAGCTGTTCATGAATCAGGTAAAAATCCAAAGGGCTGCAATTGTTTTCGATTGGCGGGATGATAAATGTAAATGCATGAGGTCAAGATGTTTAGTTTTCTTGGAGGCACGGGTTAAGGGTCAAAAAGGCATCAAGACTTCTCTTGAACATCTGCTGATTAGGTGAGTTTACAACATAATCGGGTAGATTGTTCCAAGTAAAGCAAAATACCACTGCAAAAATGTCATACACAGTTGATTCACAAGTGAGGTTCGAAGCTTTTATTACGTACACGACAATTCTTTCTTTTTGTATGAATATCTAACTACACCAACATTGTCCTCAACCGGTTTTCACTTTGATCTGATTTACCAGTCTATTTAGCGCCAACCGGTTCCTGGGATATTTTGGCACTCCTTGTCGAATTTAATATCTCTCAATAGCTGCTAACGTTCTTCATTTTTAACTTTTTCCGAAGATAATATCCTTCAAATGGTTTTCACGCATTTCTATCGTAATCCGAATTATTGTGGTTTTGCGATTATTCACGTCGAACTTTTCAGCTCTTATGTGTTGTGCCGGAGAGTGGTTTTCCGCACATCTTCCAAGAGTTCACGCCTGGTACGCTTTTTTGGTGCGCTTGACGGCCAATAATAATAGCAGTGTGAACATTACCCAAAATGTGTAACAAAAAGGGGTACACGATATTCGATTTCTAAATGGACCTTGTTATCGAGCGCGTTTTGCAAGTGTTAGTTTGTGGTTCACATCCTGTCACAGTTTCATATTTGTAGATTTGTGAAAAAACTTATTAAACCCTGGTGCCGAATAAACAAAAACAGTAGAATCAATAATAATAGCACCTGCTCATGTTTGTGCTAATGAAACCAAAGGTTAGCACGTGAGGAAGAAAAACCATTTTTTTTAAATAAAAAAAGAATTTCTTCATTTAAAACGGCATCTGTTATCACTGGATAAATCACTGAAGAGATTCATATTCACTTCGTTAATTTTTGCACTATACTTATCAAACGGTATTAGCGAGTTAGAAAATCGCCGGGTAACTTTTTCATTTCATTTTCTTTTTTCTTTCATGCCAGTCACATGTTGAAGTGACTCATCGCCACACACTTCCGGAAATAGATCGGTCTATTGGTGTGCAATTAGAATTCACGTAATCACATAAATAATATATATAATCACACTTGATTGACTACTTCGATACACACAACGCGCGACAATCGCAACTAAGCAAAGAATATGTGGTGTGTCATGATTTATGAATATTTACATGGCTATTGTAGTTTAGAAAGCCTAAATACCAGTAATAAATAAACTGCAATGAGAAAATTTTCTAATATTTATATTGTAGTAATTTACCTATCTACAGGAAATATTTTTTTTCAAAATCACGCCAGAGATTGAAGCACAACGAAAAATTAGAAAATCTATTTAGATCATTCTAGTGCTCATATCTACGATTCCGAGCGTAGAGGAGATTAGCGTTAATCTATCCGATCATTTGTGAACTGTATTGAAATTAATCTTTCAAAAATACGGTTAGAAAATTTTGTTTACACCGAACTCGCGCCATCGGAATAGAAGCAGCGGAAAATGAATTCCAATTCACCATATTCTCGGCACAAAGAAATAAACAACGCAATTGTTTACCTTTATCTCAGTTGTAAATGCATCATTCCCAAAATTCGATCGATATTCCCTAAACAAACTTAGCCTACAATTTTTATTACAAAGTTGCATAAGTTTGTCGAAGCGTTCGACAGTCTAATTTCAATTTTCGAATTCGCAATCTTCGAAAGGTTAATCCCACTGCGGTCTGGTTTGCTAACCCCAGATAGAATGATTGAAATGTGTTTAAATAATCCTTCTATCCCAGAACTTTGATTGTTTTGCCGGAAATGCCGCGAGATTTCGTTTACCCGATTATTTATTAAAATTAATGTCCGGTAATACGAACTAATTTAAGGGTTTACTTGAAAGGAAAATATCTAGAGACGATTTAATTTTTTTAGAAATTGAGTTCTAACTTTTCTTCCAAATAAATGAATTGCCAAGCTTATAGCAATTTTCTCGGGCACTTTAAAATTTGTGCCGAAAACATGAGACAGAAAGGCTATACATAGATGATTATTAGCATAAACAACAGACTTCATTCGTACTTGAACTGTATATTTATTTACACTTGGTGCTTGATTGTGAGATAATTGAACGTGAGAGACCAGGATTGTGCAATTGCAAATTAAGATTTTCCCTCTACTTACATTTTGATTATCACTACTCCATTATAATTTTCCCACTAAATGCTTTTCAGTCAATAAAAATAGTGAAGAGTTTTGGTATGAAATTTACGCAATCAAGTTCCTAAATTGTGAATAAATTCGCTTAAAATTTCTTCTATTATAACCTGAGTAATTCGGAACTGCCACAATGTCACGGTGTTTCTAATCGTTCTGCGATTGCATATCTCAGGTAATGTGTTCATACTAGATCCCCTGGGTGCTAAATCACTATCAAGAATCGTTTGAATGAGATTTGCGGCGACTTAAATTCTTGTTCCGTCGGAGAAATCATACCATACCATATTATGCTGAAAACCGGAGCAACGCTTTGTCCACAGCTTCCTTAAAGATAATTGTTACTTATGTAATGCACAATTAACACCATGCGATTATTCATTCATTGAATATCACTGTCTGATATAGCACAGTTTTGTGTGGCATGTGTTGTTGCTTGAATACATGCTTGCTTTATCAATATTGCAACTCAAATTACAGATTTTTAAATTATTCGCTCTTATGCAAGTTGAATAAATCCGGTCTTTCTGAATGCCTTTTGACTACATACTGCAACATGGCAATGTTTGATGACGTATACATAATAAACTGAATTAAACTTCAGAATAACCCGAGTGATTTGCATATTGGTCAAACCATAACATTTAGAAATCTAAGATAATGAAAATTAGGGCATTCATTCATGCATCCGCTTATCGGCTAAGTCGTGGCATCTTGTAATGGACACCTTCGGTAAAGGATTGGCGTGTATGCGCTTGTGAACACCTAATAAATAGCCTATAATCAGATAGAGTGCACAGACATTTCGGTTTAGGTTTTCATGCTGAAGCGATTATTTCAACGTGTCAAGGCCATAACCGTCTAGTGTTTGCAATAACTTATATCTAACCATCAATGGAATAAACAGTACCTGAACATGCTTCGTGACTACTAGTGGATATTTTTATTTGATACAAATTTTTACAATGACAAAATTCCGTAAGATACTACAAAATGAAACTAAAGCCTTGAGGACATTGAAAATAAATTTGTCATTTTTCAATCGGAACGGACTGTTGATGATGTTATATTATCTTGTCGTATTTTGGAATCAAACAACCAGACACCGACTTAACTGAACAAACTGAACAACCCCCCTGGCCTGGTAGTTAAGGTATGTGCGCGATGGATTGTCAAACCGATAGATTTCCATTTCCATTCGCTGCATTAGGATCTCCATATTATTCAGTCTTCTTTAAAGACTCGTCCAAAACACATCAGACTGCTTTCTAGACCGTCTTCATATCGGAGGTCTTTTATCCCATTTGCATTGCGTTACCTATGTAAAAAGAACTGCTTATTGAACAATTACGGTCGAATTTATCTGATTGATATCATGTGTATATTTTTGTGAATTATTTTTGCTTTTTCATGTAATTTGCATAGAATTCGCTGTTCCTTTAGAAACTCGCCTTAAGCTGAAATTTCGAAAATTTTCGAATAAAGCTTTGTTCTAAATATTCTTTTTCAACTGTTAGAAGAATATTTTTGTGATAATCCGCAAAATTGCACTAAGCTACGCTGCAGAGAGTATTAAAGCAGTATGATGTCGTTCTCGGTGAAACTTATACACGAAATGTTTACTTCCAAATCGTGCGTTGTCAGAACTTTAAACGAAAGCATGAACTATATTTGTACTGAAGAAAAGTATAGGATTCAAATTTCAATTACCTAACAATGAACTTATGTTTTGTTAATTTGATGTCGAAAACTTCTAAATTGCGATGCTCCTGCTTTTTCAAATGTAAATTATTGAATTGCTAAACTTGAATTAAGCTAAATCTTCTTCGTTATAGTATATGAATTCGCTTACACAGAAATTCTGCTTCGTATAATGATTATTTAAACTTCGACTATCTCAAATGTATGCAGGCGCTCAATTGACTTTGTTATTTTCATTATTAGATTCACGGTTGATAAACAGATTGTCTGCCTTAAATTTACTTTTTTCGTTTAATTTTTTTTAGGAGATTAGATTGAGCATATCAAGCACAACCGATAAAGATGTCCACTATTTCGAATGAAGAAAAAAATACAAAACAATTCGCAACCCTCTTAAGCACCAAGCTGTTTTGACGTGTCCCACTTTCCGGCGAAAGATGTTCATCAGCTCGTGGCAGTTGCAAGTCAACAGTTACTTGTATAACGTTAATCAGTGACACATCTTGGTGAAAACCAATATCCAACTGCGATGCCGCCTCCCATGATTTCTGCGTGGCCAACAAATCATATGGCCGGGTACATATTTGTACCGAATTTGTTTACACCTATGCCTACGTGGCTGTTAGAATGAAAATAATACACTTCGTAGGCATTTGTATTTTCTGTTATTAATGATAGCTTAACGATTTAAGCTGAATGTAAGAAAAGTCTAACAGCCTAATTATAAAATAGGATTTGTACACAATAACCAGATCAATAGACAATGACGATTTCTGAAATAAGACAGTTCCATGTAATGGAGGCTCGCCATACTGAAAACGCCTAACAATGAAACCGGTAAAAAATTAGTTACGGTATTAGATACAGCAATAATTGCTTATCATTTTTTAAGATATTATAGTAAATTATATTTAAATTATACATTCAGAGATTAGTATTTACTCTATTTACTCTATTTACAAATTTCTGTCACACAGGAATCTACTAAAGAAAAATACCAACTCAGCTACTTTGACATTCAATAATCTGCATCATTAAAATAACTGTACTTGAGGTCGCAGACAAAGCAAATTTTTAACAATATCGGCTACACAAGTTTTAGTTAATTTTGCGAAAGACATGCATGGAAAATAAATGTATGAAGCACGTATCGTTATCAGTGGATGGTACATGATGCGTGAAATATATCATGGAATCATCTTGATTGTACCGTCCTTACTTACACGAATCCACTCGCCCGTGTTTGCCTAATATAAAGATAAAGTGAGAATGGCAAAAGTTTCATCAAACTTATATGATTCACCAACGTTGTGCTACAAGTCAAATCGGCCACGAGGATTTGTATTTCCAGTCTACCTAAAACAATAAAACTAAAATGCATATCGATTACTCGACTAATCACAGCTGGCGCTTTAACCGACTTGAGTATGCTAGTCTTTTGCGTATTTTCCAACAATCTAATTAATTTACATAAGTGGGGAATTAACTAAATTAGAATATATGAATTAATTAACTGGAGATTTGTCAAATTAAGTGAGCACAATAAAACTAATTGGCGCAGGATTTGGCGCGTTTTTTTACTGAGAGGGATTACAATTTTTGCTTCCATATTGATACTTTTTCTATTTAAAAATTCGTTGATTTTATAAGACATTCCATAAAATTTGAAAGCCTAATTTTTTAAAGATGTTTGCGCAAATGAGATAAAATCCTATATTGCATTGAATAATGTTGACTGGGCATTTGAAACAGAAGCTCATTTCGAAGCTAATCCGGACATATGCTTCGCTTAAAGACAGGGTATTTTTAACAGAATTGAATTACATCTTGCATGGATCATTCTAATACAGCTTAGAAACTTGCGTAGATTTGCATTCATAATGAGCTTGTACCATACATGCCGAAAGGCATGTTGAAATGGAAGATAGAGAGGAACCGACTGTGTAGTGTAACTATGTAGGACGTGAGCACCACGAACGAGGTGAGCATCCAGAATAGGTCAGATTAGCATTGCGTGAGTTCAAGCTGTTTTTTTTAATTGTGTTAATGAACAGGTCGAAATAACATACCGAGGATTAGCGTAAAGTGTTCAATGATTGTGAAATCAAAGTGTACACTTGACAGTGTCTAAGTAATCGCGTGAGAGTTTTACTTCACATCAAACTTTTGGTTTCACTGTACGTTTCGACTAGTTGAAGCAATGACGATAATTTGTCCACTTGTTTACGAAATCACCGTCTCAGCGAACGTAATACGAAGTATGTAGATAGAAAAATATAAACAAACAAAATTGCTGCTCAAACAAAAAATTATTTTTATCATTTGTTTTAATCAAAGTCGTCCTTTTTGTAGGACGATGGAGACAGTTGAATTGGTATTCAAAAGTGAATGTTATGGACCAAATTAGTGTTGTGCTCACATCCCTTCACTTATACACAACTATCATAAATATGGATAAATTTGATAGCATTAACCCTTAACTGCCCAATTTAATTTCTAAGCTGAATACTCTACACGTCCATCTCTCGCAAACTCTCGATGCACACTGGTGCTATATGCCGGATGACTACTGTATATCTCTATCAAACTGGTACTAGACTTGTATTAAACAAGTAAAAACACAAAGGAAACGATTTGAACCGATCACTGTTTATTTATACAACTTTTAATTAGCGTACCGAATTCGGTACTGAGGGCAGTAAATGGTTAAATTAGAGCAGTTTTAGGAAATGTTCGTATTCTGACATTGAAGTCCAGTCAGCCTCGTGGCATTAGTATTAACAGAGAATTTGATGATGTAACACACCATGGACCAACTCTGAAAAATCGTTTTGCAGTTGTAACAAAACACATAGACCAAGGCAAGATCAATGGGTTATGTATTCCTTACAGCGAGCAATTGACCAGAGCATTTGACACTGTGGCTCACATGTGCAAACATGAGCAAAAACGTGATTAAACAATAATGTTAAAAATCGTTCATGGGTGTGGGATGGTAATGCATGGAAAGATGAATTTGCCACGCAAGTGGTTGTGCATATGATTGGATATTTTACTCATGCCCGTCTTATTCAACTATGGTATGAAAGTTCAATCTATGTTCGAAAATCCTTGACTGTCAATTCATGTGGATTCCGATCTTTTTGTCTCCACATGTAAACAAAATGCAGGTGAAAGCAGATTTAATCACTAAGTAGTTTTTATTTTTAATTAATTTTCGTTTTTCACTGGCCGATCGTCATTCCGCGAAGGTTTATGCCGCAACTATTTTGTTGACCTTCTAGCCTTATTAATCTCGATTATCTTCGGGTGTGGCGTTAAAAGTGACACTTCATGGTACGATGC
>JACCGJ010001321.1:0-12076 GCA_013407085.1 Atriophallophorus winterbourni | reverse complement strand
ATGCATTCTCCTTTGAATTTTATTTAGTTCAGCTTCAAGAAACAAGCGAAATCACTTTTAAGTTGTTCTAGTTAGTAAATTATTTAAGTATAATCTGAGTGATATGTGAACTCGCGATTGTCACGATTTAACCGACATCACTTAACTTAACCTCTAATCGACAGGGAAATCATTGAGTGATAAAGTATTTTTGCACAATTTTTCTTATCTTCTGGCAGGATTATCAAGAGCATGTGGACGTTTGACAATTTGTGTGTTCATTACAAAACGTATGTATGCGCAGTAATCAGCAGTCATTCATTATGGTCACACCACCACAGCATTCACCTTCCTCCATTACTCACACACATTATTAATGAAAACCACCCTCTCGGAATTGTCACCTATATTTTACAGAAGCTGGAATAACTAAATAAATCGATTTGTCATCATTGACACAACGCAAGCTTTGTTCGAATCTCCCCACGTGTGGATTGCAATTATTCAAAATTGATAAAACATAGTCTGATATGATCTAGTATTCACAATCAATGTACAACAGTCAAACTTGAAATATTATGGAATGCTTGGATTGCTTTAA
Organism: Atriophallophorus winterbourni; assembly: GCA_013407085.1. Lineage (NCBI taxonomy): Eukaryota > Metazoa > Platyhelminthes > Trematoda > Plagiorchiida > Microphallidae > Atriophallophorus > Atriophallophorus winterbourni. Next base: position 11,496 of record JACCGJ010001321.1, on the reverse strand, counting down.
GTAACCCAATCGAAAATGCTCGTACCATCAATTCTGTGTCTCAAATGTTTATCGTATTTTTTGCCGTTACGTTATCAGATATAGTGTTGATTTTGTCAGGATCCGCGTGTTTGTTTAAAGCTAATAACGAGAATTCATCACAAATCTGATAAACATTTCGTTGTTGGTTGTTCATCAATTTCTGTTCACTGGCATTTGCCGAATGTAGAGGATGTTCAACGTTGGGGCGACCGATTGGTTCAGTTCCTTCACAATGATGACCCAAAGTCATCCAACACGAGCGATCACAACTCAACGATTGATAATTTGCCTCTGGGTGCTTGCCATCGTGCCTGTCCCGTTTCACGTATGTAGTGGATTGATCACAGGAATGAAAATCATTGACGTTCATTAACCGAACTGGACTGTAATGTAGATGGGTACATTTCCTGGAACTAGGAATAGAACACGAATGAATAGTGAAATAGCCGTCTGCCAATTGCTGGTTTTCACCGCTGCTATTGTTGTTATTGTTGTTGGATGAGCTAGACGTGAACTCAGAGTGACTTGATCCTTCGGGAATTACACCTGAGAAACGAAAAAAGACGGGATTTACGGATAAATCACTTGGATCTTGGTGAATATGCTGATAACATTTAGCAATTAAAAATATAAACCCTGAAAATTGTGCATGAAATGAAAATTGAACTTAATACTTGCTTTCGGAAGTACTTAGATTAGGATGTCAATGCGGACCATAAGATTTCAGAGCATTAATGCTCATTTTCATTTTAATAAATTCAAATGATAAAATCTATCTAGTTACACATAAAAGCAGTTATTCTAGGAATAGTGAATACGACGTTAAACCGAATTTTTTATCGATTTCGCGCGTCATATTCGCCAAGTCGAAATAAAAGCATATCACAATAAATAGTCTGGTATACTTTAAGATTATGAATTTATTTGATATCTGAATTGGAGAGATCAGATTCACTACATGACATTGTAGTCAAACCAAGCTTACATAATCAACAGCACATTCCTAATTCCATGCAATGAAAACATACACATCATTATTCTATTGCAGTGGATATTGAGGAATGAATCGTTACGCTGCGTGAGTTCGTGTTATATCCACGTACAACACTTACTCCAAAACAATCACCGAAGAACGAAGACTGCGCGTGGGCAAGGAGTATATTGTCATTATTCAGTGTTAACTATGTACAAATGGTATTTAACAGATGAATAATGTTAACTGAGTTAACGAGCAGAAAATCAATGAAATGTTAGATCAATGTGGCGCTATCGGTAATCGAATTGAAACGATGATGTCTAAGTTAACAAATTAAGATTATACAAAACACAAGACTGTACAATTCACTACAGAACTCTCCCCTAGAGCGTCGGAAGGTTAAAATGTGCTCGATATCAGCTGACGTAGTGAGAGAGGGTTTCGGGCTCTGTGGACAGTTCGGTTAGAACGTGTGTATGAACAAGCTTGAACATGTACTATTCCGATGGACTGACAAACGAATTACCTATGTGGTATTTGTTCTGGTGCTATTTGCAACCACACACCAAGCACTTTGCTTGGAAGATTGAGACATGTCTAAACCTTCCCGAGTGAAAAATTTGAAAAAAACAACATGTTAGACAGTACATAATTCGTTTATTCCTATGAAAAGCGATAGTACTCATTGAATTCTTATCCATTTTATCAACTGTAAGCGTTGTATTTTTCTATTTTACTTATCTATGTCACAAGACAAGTGTATTTATTATTGATGCAATATTTCAAGGAATTTTCTACATCAAATTTAGTTTAAAAATCGATGAGTACCAGTCGCCCACCCAAAGTTGGTGTTCCTTGACCAAATTCAGACTACAATTTCAGACCTCCAAGGATAGTACATATTGTCGCTTCATCGCAATTAAACTAAATGCGATGAACATCAAAGGAAATTATTTTGGCCTAAGCATAGTAGCTACATTTAAGTATTGTACGTTATACTATAACCGTTATACGTTATACGGGTAACCGATGTACTGTCGTGGCAGTAATATCGATTTGCATGACCTTGGGAATAATTTCTGATCGTTTATTTAGGGAACATTTAAACAAACCCAGATGGTGGCAACGACAGATGTTTCTTGCATACTGCATCGGATTAGCTGGAGTCCAGGAGCATCGTGTGCGGTAAAAATAAAACGGCGAGTTCGGTTTCATAAACATGGTTTTCATTGTAAGCAGTTTATATGCGTTTTAATTCATATTTTGGTTTAAAGAATCCGTGCAAGGTGAGATAAATAACATACATTTACAAAGTCGTGCAATGTCGATTCCAATGGACAAAGACGGTTAAAATAAACCTGAAAAATAACATTGCTAAATAAATTCAGGTTTGTGTGCGAACAAAATATTTGAATCTGCATGCATCTATGTGCTGGTTTTATGCTCTTTACACTGGCTCGATATTTGGTTGATCATACAAAAGTTATTCTCGATTTGAGGAAGAAACTGACAGTATAATAACTGAAGTGGGATCATCCTTATTTGACATGTATCTTTTAATGTACATTTTATTACGTGTGGTCGAATTAATTGTATCGCTGAAAATTCGTGTACTCGAATAAAGCCATTTTTCTTCTTCTTCTTCTTCTGTATGAGCACTACAATCCATGGGATCCATGGGACTTAAAACAGTAAAGAAAGTCCAAACGAATGTTCAACTTTCAAGTGATCAGTTGTTAATCCTGGCCCAACAATCTGGTTGACGACATTAACGCAATGCATATTTAAGTAATTAAAATTGTTATATCGTTCTTGTATACAAGCTATTTAGAATTTTATATTGTCTCTCAAATGTTAATCCTAGGTTAGCTGAGGTTAGTTACTTATTTGTATGAGTAAAGTAACAAGATGGAATGTGAATTGATGAAGGAATAAATTTTGCGAGTCGGTATTTGTCTTAATCTGACGGGAATCACTGGCGCGAATAAAGTCATTCTTCTTCTTCTTGTATCAACTACAAAATAGAAGATTTTAGAATCGCAATTTCATTATGTATCGTGAAATCTGCAACTTTAAGTAAACCGTTTGTTTTACTAAAAAAATTCCGATATTATCTGCTATTTATTGTCAATACGTCGGTCCCACATTTCCGACTTAAGAAGCGTGATATCGCTATAAACATAAACGCTTATATCATTATAACTGGTTCTAGATATTATTATCAGGTATTTTATATTTTCTTCAGTCTTGTTTATGTGTTGAATCGCTGGCCGATTATCATGAAGTGTCCTCAGCCTGAGAGAGAAGTTGTTCTGGCTAACGTATTAATTGGCTGATTCATTGTGATTCCGCAACTGAAACACAGCAGTTTGTTGTATCAATTCTGTTTTAACTCGAACATGTGTATTACTTGTTTATCCTCGTTTAAAAAGCATTGACTGCTAGGCCTGAACAATATTTCCGATCAACAGACGTCGCTTCATCTTTTTAAGCCTCAACGAGTTATCAAATGTCCAATTATTGATTGCATTAGCTAAATGACTACCCCAATTCAAACATCAAAAATATTGTCTCTTTAACCCTGTCATGCACATCACTGCAAGCTAAAATGGACAGCCGAAATCCGGTGCACATAATTGGCGTCTACCCTGTTCTTACCAGTGCTCGAACTTGAAAGCTCGTTCTCACACAAACAATGTCACATTCAGATTCTGTTGGTTTTATTTTACAACGCAAGAAAATTTAGCCACAATCCATCACGGCAGCGCGTTGTGTGTAAATTTTGCAATGTCAATCAATCGGAGAAACAGGAAAACAGAATTTTCCCAATCGACGGATGCTAGACGAACTTGGGGGTGAGCATTTGAGCGAGACAGGACGAGGAACTCTTGTCAAGTTGTTAATTAATTAGTTTAACTGGACGAATTAATAGGGAGTGTTTAAGCACTTGAGTGAAGTTGTGGTCCAGTCGGCCGTGTAGTACTCGGATTAAAAATTCCAGTGAAATGTTAGTCCAGATTCTAAAGTTTGTGACATTTTGTAATTTATATAAAAATCTAGCAGAAATCTAGCAATAATCTAACATCCGACCCAATGTACATTTTTGTGGGTCTTGAAAAGCATAGCTTTTTACCTGCATATCATCTATGAATAAATCTATGAATAAATAATCATTCTTCACGTTGCGGGGGAGCGTTATTCAGTTTAGTCTGCTCTATGGAATATATAATCGATGTTCGACACCCAAAAAATGCTGAAACCCAACAATGCCATCGGCTAGACATTCAAAATCATGTCATTTGCGAAATGTGAATCCGGATATTTAGTCCTAACATTTGGACTATAATATGATTTTTATTTGCTCACCTTTCAATGTGCTGCTGTTGTATACTGGATCAACTTTGGTCAAATCGTTAAGCATGTTGCCAGAGTGAATGCATTGTACATCTTGTTTATTAACATTAAGCTGTTCTGGGGATCTCCTTCCGGACCTGGCAGCGTTCCTTCTTCTTGCACCGAAGAGCTTACATCGCACCAAACATATAGCCATAATTAAGACCGATGAGATCAAGCATGTCAGCACGATCAATACGATCATAATTGTAAGATCATGTTCAACGCGTGAGCGATTCGCCTCAAGATATGCATATTCATCATTCTTGCCTATGGAACCTCCGTGTGAATTACTTGATTCCGAAACGATGGATTCTTCAACATTTCTTTGTTCCATACGCAGAATCAAAGCTATATGCAACACAGTTGTGTTTGTAAGCGAAGGAGTCCCACGGTCAGCAGCTTGTAGTAATAATTTCATGAGATAAACTTCAGGTGCAGTGACGGGGGTTGCAGATCCAGTACCGCTGAGGTTCATCGGCAATTCGTACAGAGGTTTAGCTAGATACAAGGCTCCACTGACTTGATCAAGTTCAACAATACCGTGTTCATTCCCATGTAGAATGGAATAGACAATTTCGCCATTCATTCCTTCGTCCGCATCAACTGCTTTCAACTGAGCGATTTTGGACCCGATTGTTGTCAGTATTGACACATTGACTGTGGTTTGGGGACCAAATTTTTTCGGGAACAGCCAAGTGGGACTATTGTCATTTACATCCAATATTCTTATGATGACACTTGCAGACGAAGAAAGTGCCGGAATACCATTATCAGTGGCTACTACTTCGAAGTTCAATGCAGAAATTTGTTCTCTGTCCAGTTTGGAATTTTGCGTGAAAAGCATTCCGTCCGAGTTTATGGCTACGTAAAACATTGCTTGATGTCCTGTGGAACTCAGGTTCGGGCGAATCGAATAACGAACAGAATTATGCTTCGATTCGACGTCTTTATCAACCGCCAAGACTTGCCCAATCTGTTAGAGAACATTAGAAAGAAATTAATATCTAGGTTTTCTGCTTTGGAATGAGAATGATTTTTGCACAAACTTAATCGAAATGTTTGATAGCCCACAATCTAGAAACTATATAAGGTTCAAAATTTATGCACTGAAAATCGGATGTTTGCCTATTAATCACTCACATGAGAAAATTGAATTAGAAAAACGAAAACCGATTTTTATTGACCTGAATGTGAAGTTAATTTTCAACACTTCGATGCATAAACTTCTGCATATCGTAACTTGTGATAAATTGATGACCGAAAATAAATAATGTTTAGTTAGTATTAATTAAGTAACATGCTCATCAGCTGTAATGACAATCGCGATCAAAACATTGACCTCTCTTTTATTAATTTCTTGAATCAGATATGAGACAAAGGAAATGTATACTAGTATACAACTACCATTCACTTGGATCAAAGTAAAAACGGGAATTGTTGAAAAGTGATTGTACAAAACATCACATAAATGTAACCAAGAAAATCTCTATGAGAGGTCAATAAACTTAGATTGATTCGCAGTCATTTCAAAATACGCGGATCCTGATTGTACTACTAATACGTGCTCAGTGCAATCAGTACGTAACCGTCCGTAGTATGTATGTGCGATAGAAACGAAGTAAAATAATTATTTTCAAACTTGAGAGCTTTTATGATTTGACTTTACATATCTGAGCAACCATTTACCAAACTAATTTTTAACTAATCAAGTTGCGCTTGTATGCCACTGTTGGATAAGGTTGGTATGACCAACCTGTTCAATCCCATTAGCTCACACTCATGGAGAATTTTTAACTAATTCTGATGTTTTCACCTTCGCTGTCTAAGCAATATATAATATTTTACAAAACAAATCACTTAAATTACGATAGCAGTGAACAATATGGACAGAATGAAAATCTTCATACAATGGCGCAAACAGACATTTACTGGAGGCTCAATATTTAATCTAGAGTTATGTGAAATATTCTAAGTTGAGCACTTTAGAAATTCACATTTAAGAACTTGAGCCACCGCGTCCACTAAATTCGGTCGCTTTTGCTTGGGTGCTATTAAAGAGAATGGACCTTGTGATAAGGAAAATGAACAACTCATCATGATTACAACTACTCGAATCGTTGACTCGAGACTTAGGTCAAGGTGCCTAGCGGTATGATCAGTGGTAAGTGGAATGCTACTTATTTCTGTTCCATGTGCTGACAGTCTCCTCATCCTGAAGACGTTTCTGTGCCGAATGGCAAAAGTACACGTATATTTCTCTACTATACAAAAACATTCATATTCGCATTGTCTTTCATCGAACACTTGTTCAGTTTTCAGTCATCAGGAGAGGATCCTATAAGCAGGATCCATAGGATTTGACACAACGAAGAATTGGCTAACAAATCTTGAAATTTGCGGCCACTGAATTGTTATTCTCGTGTACAGGAGGTTAATCGCATGGGCTTGGAGTGCGTATCAATAATTGGGTTGACATGGGGAGGGCAGCTGATTGATGTGCTTAAAAATGCTATATTCTAGTCAAGCCATTTATTAAACCTCATTTGCCTGGGTATTTTGTTTATCTGTAATTGAATAATTCGATTTAACCAATCTGATTCATGAGTGGTTTAACCTTTAACTGCCCAATTTAATTTCTAGGCTGAATGCGCTACACGTCCATCTCCCGCAAACTCTCAACGCACACTGGCGTTATAAGCCGGACGACTGCTGTATTTGTGTATAAAACTGGTACTAGACTTGTATTAAACAAGTAAAAACACAAAAGAAACGATTTGAACCGATCGCTGTTTATTGATACAACTTTTAATTAGCGTACCGAATTCGGTACTGAGGGCAGTAAAGGGTTAATGATTCAGTATTTTAAAAGCTCTGTATTTCTTTTAATAGTTGATAAAAATTAGGCAAAGGTTACAAAATACCTGAAAGTGCGTGTTATTTTATGCATGATTCAATTTAAAACAAAATTAATTAAAATTTCAACTTCTCAGGCGTTTAAACAATTTAGTATTAGAGAAATCAATCCAGAAAATCGTCTGGTTTTTTCTTGTTTAGATAAAGTCAACAGCAGTCAACGTCTGAACCAAAATCAATAGAGATGTCCACAACAAAAGACGAGATCAGCGTTATCTGGACAATTGGAATAGAATCTCAAAATTTGTCATTCGGATAAAATCTGCTATCTGTCATGACAATTCAACAATTGACTAAGAAAAACAAATTGATGTGTTGACTTAAATTTTATGTGTTTGGCTGATGACTTCACGTGATTTCATGAGTGTTATAACTGCCAAAAGATTATTATTTCGAAGAAATGAATCAATTTACAATCTCTTCTTCAAATTTGTTTATTTGAAGCAAATTTCATCAAGCAACTAGCTTTCGGCTGGCTACGATAGCAAACAGACACTTGTTGACACAACCGGAATTCTCTATTCACAGAACAAATAGAATGAGCGAAATAAAAAGATCAAATGACTTAACTTGGGAATATAGATTTTAAAAAATAAATCTCCGTCTCAGTTTTGAGTATTCTCACAATAGTAGCCAACCATTTGTGAACAGTTTGGGAGTAGCAACGAAGTGCGATATTCAATAACCGTTTGAAAATTTATCCGTAAACACTATTGAATTCTCTCTTGAAAGACAGCGGTTCTCTGCAACAATACAATGTAACAGTGCTTGTAGATAGAAATATGTTTATAATCTATTCACCGTATCGGTGTCCACTATCATATACTAAGGCCTGTGTGTGCATGTGCTAGTATCATGACCTATTCATATACTGGAAAAGTGTATGTTCGGTAAATGAGCGCGAATCACGGGCTTTCGTCTGAGTGCCACACCACGCACTACTCACACAGGAGCTGGAGGTGCCAAACCTTCCGACGACGATAATCGTCCGCCCAGTATAATTGGGTTTCGTACATTTAGCATGAGAACGGTTAGAACAAAAACATCCTAGGAAACATGAGGAGATGAGCAAACCCAGCCGCTATCGAACGATATACAATTCTAGGTCGGTCAGAGAAGCTTAACATGTTGAGGGCTTGAAGGGACCGGTTGACATGAAATCGATTTACAAATGAGTGACAACATGGATAACATGTTTCACGTCAGTTTTGTTCTTAGGTTATTTGTCTATGAATGCATGTGTTTTGTTCTTTATCATATGCTTCATCAAGGCATTTGACCGATTGTCTTTCACTTGCGTTTTTGGATTCCTGGGTGAGCTTGATTAGCGTTGGACAGTGTGAACTCGGGGATGTATCGATACATGGCTGAAGTGGTTCATGCTTGATCAATGACCCGAAAATCACTGATAGTATGTCAGATGTTGGCCAGCTGCCACATCTGAGATGTTGCAATAATGAACCGGAAGTGAGCCGATAATCTGTAGCAGTTTGTGCGATTCAATGGATGTAATAAAGGTTGTGTCCGATGTGTTGTCTTCGCCAATCACTACTATATCTGCCACTTTTATTGTTACGATATAGAGAAGGGATGGCCTTATGAATCCTAGGTTGAAATTCCGATCACAAAATTCGGATGTATTGTGGCATATATTTGCGAAACGATGTTTTACATCATGTCTACAGAGCTGTTGTTTTCGTTCATGTGAGAAATATTTTAGCAATGCACCAAAGTTCTGAATTAAGTCGTATCATGTGTTAGGTTCGAGCAGTCAAATATATACGTATAACCTATATCTTGCTATATATGACATATGCACGCAATTGAAACAAGTAAATGTGTGTTGAATGAATTAGATATCGACAGTACCAAATAATCAAAATTTAGTTTAGAAATACAAACTTTAGTGTAGCGTAGATGATCATGCTCATATCTGAAGTGGTCTTTTTTCTGTGATTTAAATAGAACCAAACGGTATTATTTCGATCAACACGCAGAAGCTTATCAACAAATTATTCATGTATTAGTGCGAAGCTATTTTAGACATTCTAAAAGCTATAATATACCCTTATCAACTATTCATCCATACAAACTCCACGAAAATCTGCGAAAACCAAGAATGTACGTGGAGTATACTCAAGGTGTAGATAATTGAAATCGGTAATTCATAAAAATAATACTTAAAATCCAGATGTCCGCTTTTCTACTTCAACCACAACGAAATCATAAGATTCGTGGTCAGGTTAAGTGTTCAGACCTCTTCCGAGAATTGGCAAAATTGTGAACTGGGTCAATACGGCATTAATATTATATTATTATTACATTATTGGGCAAACGCAAGCAGTTTCATATTCCTATTTGTGATACCGACGCTCCCTAAAATCTAGAAATCGTTACATTTGTATCTGAACCAACTTTCCTCTTTGTAGCAATTTTAATCGCTCTACTTTTGAGCAATTAACGTCGGGTTCCGACCGCAAGCTTTTACTGACAATACGCGTTCAACATGCGTGCAGTCAAAAAAGATGGTTATTTATCATAACGTTGTTGAACTGGGGATAAACCATTTTAATCCCAGTCGACTTGATGCCTGATTTCAATCAATATTGCCAATAATGGTGAACAATGTACCGAGACCATAGTTGTCAATGTCAGATGGGAATAAATGTTTGGATTGAATGTTCCATTACCTGATATGTCGGGTAGAGAACTAAATTAATTCACCGCTTTTTGTTTGTAGCATATTCCGTTCATCTCTGCGCGCATATCTCATCAAACATCCATGTATGTGTGCGTTTAGTAAACAAAGTGAGTGTTTCACATTATGAATCAAGATAAAGCACGTTTCAATGTAATAGAAACCGTGTATATATGATGGTGGACAACGTGAATTATCAGAACATACCTATCAAATCTCTCTTTTTATAGAACTATCGTGATGATGCAGTAGTTGCAATTCAGATAACCAAATTGTGCCTACAAAAATTTGAGACGTGATATTAGTGGGATTCATTCACAAGTACGTTTTTATCGTTCTTAGCAAAAACTAGTCGATCACCCAATGACTTTAACAGCAGTTCAATGTAACAGGTGCTGCACACGCGATTCCAAACATGTTGAATTTTCGCTAATTGGTCAAGCACACCCGTTGTTAAAAACAATACCAAAAACGAAATGCAGCATGCAGTTTGCTCCGTGATTATCGATTTTTGCTTCGGGATTCAGTTCATTATTCTACAGCAATCATTTTATTGCAGAAAAAAGATGTGATTGTACGACAAACAAATTTTTACTTACGATAATTTTGACGATAGTAAGCGCGGGCATCGTAGCACAATGTAAACCACATACCTTCACTTGTTAGAAGTATGTGATGCCCAAAACGGGTTTGAATGATTGATTGGAATATGTGTGGGAAAGATCGTGTATTTATATTGGAAAGAAAATTGTATACAATCGGTTAGAGCAGCTTTTGGGTAACGTTTCACTTCTGACCCAAAATCTTCGTCAGACCAAGGGTGATAGTCACAATGTGGAACATGACAGACTAGCATTCCACCCACCGCCTCTATTTTGACCTTAACACAAACAACCTATATTAAGCCCAAGGGCTGTCAACTCACGTAACCCTGACCAGGGTCAAAGGTCAATTAGTCTAATACCCATCAATCTGATACAAGTGAACACGGTCATGCTCGTTTGACACGGTTGATCAAATTTGGCTAAAGTTAAACAATATTCAAAAAATTCTAATCCACTAGCAGGTATAAGATGAATAGTAGCTAGTTACGTGTCACGCTAGAACCACTCGATTCAATACTTATAAATTCGCTGAAGTCACATTTAAGTGTGTCTGTTATGTAGAAAATATATTACCTTGCATACCTTCCAAATAATTACTGACACTTTAGTTAATTATTTCAGTTGATTTAATGAATTAGGTTCCAATAAAATTCCGATTCTCCGCGTCCAAATGTGAAAGTGGTTGTAAATTTTGAGACAGATTAAAAGGATAAAATGTCACAAGTGATCCGACAAAATATTCTTGAAAAAATTACATCAAACTACGGCTTTGTTTTCAAAGTCAATTGTGTTGTATTAAATTGTATCATGTTCATAAAAAAAATATCAATCGCTTTGGCAATGTTCAATTTATTTTTGATTTAAACTTTTGTCAGATTAAATATCAT
>JACCGJ010001320.1:20786-36040 GCA_013407085.1 Atriophallophorus winterbourni | reverse complement strand
AAGACATGAAGGAGTTTATAGTAGCATGTAGCATGCGCAAGAGAAAATAGGGCTCTAGCTACCAAACCGTCAAAATTTTCATGATAAAATGTATTAATTATTTGATCCGACAGACTAATCATATTTATGTTGCTAGAGTTGCGAGTTAATTCTAGTAGAATTTAACAATCGTAGCGTCGAATGGTTTCCCAATTGTTTTTGGCCTGGACAAGAGTGTACGTTGCTGTATTGGGATAAAATCTCCCAATGCTATGACCTCGGTTTTATAATTTTTGCTCTGAGTCTCAACAGAGACAATACTCTGCAAATGAGCCAGCTTTTAGATTGTTGGTGATTATAACAGTTTTAACATTTATTGAAACAAATTGAGGTTTACGTTAGATAATTGTGAACAAACGCAAATGAAAACAAACATCCTCATTTGCATACATTTCCATCACATACTTCACAACCGGTATCGTGCTGCTTCTACCAATCAGATAGTGACATTAAGGTCATAAACCGCATTCCTTATACAGTGAAAATATGGTAAACAATGTTTGCTTTAGGACATTGTAGGTTTAATTTATCACGAACAACCTGCATAATCAAATGTGTTTACGCACACGTAGATGGGTTTAAGCCCATGGTGATGAACAAACATCCTCATTTGCACTCTTTTCTATCACACACATCAAGGATCAATTTCGTGCGATCTACATTCATCAATTAGAAACAGTACGATTTGTTAAGCATGGTTTGACACCCAAACAGTTTGGATGTACCAAGTTAAACAACAGTGGCATCCAATACCAAATCTGGTAAATGGACACAGTTCAGCATGCTTCCATACCTACAAGACTAAAGCTCAAAGAGTTTTATTCAATTCAGTTTACTTTGGAAGCCTCACAGCGTCCAAGATCGATAATCTATCCATAAAATGAATTTCTGTAATATAGACAACATTAAGCTGAGTATCATAGGTAGTTAGCTTTACTTGTCTTTCATTGAATAGGGATAATGTTAGTGAATGATCGATGCAAATGTAAAACAAATCTGTAACTTCTGTACACATTTATCTCTTCAAAGTCAATTCGCAGTAAACGAAGAGTCTATTTGAGTTTGAGGAGCAGCTGCAAAATCGTACGTTCAATCGCCAACTATTGGGGTCAACTTTTGTAACTGAAAAACACTGGCAACTATGATATTTATCGGAAAATGGGAAACCTATTCACAGCATTAAATTGGATGATCGAATTTCATAAAAGAAACAGTTGGAGTAATAATTTTCAGGTGAACCTAATGCGCTTTTTATCAAACAACCGTCAGTGTATCAATTAACCTTACCGACACAATAGATTAGCCGCTGAAACAAGGTTTGGAACGTCTGAAAGCTGAAACCATTTGAATGGTGAATGCTCATTTATGTATTTCTATGTCGTTGCTCTGGTATTTAAATTTCCCTAAAGGTTGTCTTTAGCAACATCACTGAATAATATTTTCATGACGAATCACGTTTCTTCATCTATGCACAACGATCACTGTTTCGTCTGTTTGACTGTTGTAAGTGGTCCTCAGGGGAACTGAAATAGGACTACAGTTTTAGATCCTCGGTGAGTAATAGGACACAAAGAAACTGTTTGAAATGTCGCTAACAAAAATCTTGAACAACAGTACACCAAGAACAAATCCGCTGGATTTACCATAGCTAGCTATTACCGGTGGTGATAAATCGTCCTTCAACTAAACGCGGTTATGCACCCTGGAAATGTTTGCTTCGATTCAATTTGGAAGACTCACCAACATATATGAGCCATTTTATTTATCGAAGGGAAGTACATCAGCTAATTAATTAGTCAGGTGAAGCATAGAAGCGTAAACTGTTTTAATGAAATCAATTATAAAGGAGCGACTTAAGGTTAACCAGCGTTGTTGTGAACAACTCCGCACAGATCAGCAGAAAAAGCTCTCAATATTGAATTGGACTTATCTCTCTAGATTTTTATCGACCAAAGTAGTTGAAGAAAACGACTATATTCTTAAGGAGGGCCATCCTCGTAACTTTCAAACGTAGCTCTCATGTAACGTTGACTCAATTTATCAATTAAACACCAACCTTTAAAGATGTTAGTAAAACCATGAGTCATTTGAGAGCGCGAAAAAACTGATAAATACCGATTGGCGCAGGAGCTGATTGCATAGCAAACTTTACAACCAGAATGTATGCATTTACTGTATATACGTTAGATTCGGGTAGACAAGAATGGACATCTTTCGACTTGAAAGCGTAAGTCGTCTCTAAACTCACATGGTAGAGCTTCAGTCCGAGAAAAACTACGTCGCACACCTTAAGTCTCTAGGTCTTTTCTCATTACGTGCCGCAGTTTAAAAGTTGACCTAATTAAATCCTTCAAGATCTTGAAGGGCTTTAGTGATGTTCTAATAAATGAATCCTTTACCCTAAATCCCGAGCTGGGCACTCGCGGTACTTCTCATATGCTCGTTAAAAATGATGTTGACTATACTCTGGGAAACACTTTTACACCCCGAGGGTTGTAAACTTCTGAAAAAGTCTTTTAAAAGAACTTATGCCTATCAGTTTAATAGCGAGTTTTGAGTAGGTTCATGACAGCAAGTTAGGAAATTTGTTTTATGAGTACTCCTCCTAATTGCTATGTAAGATTAAGTAGATTACATTTGAATGCGTTATCTCATTGAGAAAGTAGATGCTAGAGTTTTTATACACGATTCCAATTCTACTAACCTCTTACCGTGATAGTGAACAAAAACTGCTTTTTCTTTTTCCATTATCGATATAACAAGTTGCTCCCTAAATAATCGAATTTCAAGGTGAACGTGAAAATGTTTGTTTCTTGCGATACTTTTGATATTGTTGGGGAAATATCTGAGGTATTTCAAGATTATCGCATAAATTTTATTGAATTTTTACACGAATAAACATAATCCAGATTCGCGAATTTGCAAAAGTGAATGACGCAGCATCGACTGCAAGGAGGTCTCATGATAATGGTGGCTCCGATGCTCTCTATGAAGATTCTTGTCTCGTGTTTTCGAAAAAGGTTTCAGTTAATGCCAAAGCTGTTCAATAGGAAATTTGTTTAAAGTGGATACATATTTGATGTGGTGAAATGAACCGATAGATATATCGGAGGCTTCAGAATAATTTATGCGGTATCATTCGCACGATATGTTAGATATGCATTTCGTTGTCTACGATTAATAACGGAGGTAGTCAGCATCAAGTCGACATTGCTCCTGCTAAAACCTCTAAAGTTCATGGCGGTGGAAACTTGGATAACGACTAAACCTCGTAAGATAACAAAGAGCAGAAAAAGAAGAGGAAGAAGAATTTGGCTTTATTCTTATAAACGAATTTTCAGCACTTACAATAATTTCACCAACAAATTTATAAAAAAATTGACGAACAGTTGCCGGCATGAAGTTACAATTTCACGACAAAATGATGTTTCTTGTCCACCTACCTTCCACATATTACCCAGTTAGCGAATGCCGCAACCCTAATGATTGGGGCAAACTTTTTACAATAAATTCCGGAAACAAGTAATTCGTTTAAAATTGCAAGTCCAAAATTAGCTTCAGTTGATACGAAAATATGGTGCCGTTCGCCCTTAAATAGCATTAACATTTAACGAAAAAAGCGGTAAAATGTGTGGAAAAATTAATTTTATAAACAGCCGATTTAAATGTCCTGCAATAACGCCCATCTTGCGTAGAGCAAGCTTGCTTGCAAACCGCATCGATTCGCACTGTTGCTGACGTTCCATCCTAATCTGCACTCTGATTAACAACGAACAGTCATGAAAACCTGGAAGTCTACAAGGTACTGCAGGCGGATACTATAATGAATATTAAAGGCAAGAGATTTACCGCTGATGAGAGTAGAAAATGCTGTGTCATCCGGTGGATTCGGCGATTTACAGGATTAAAGATGAACGCGATTTCCTAAAGTCACCTCTTTCCTTCTTTTCGACGGAGAAGATAAGGGTGCAACGGTACGCACAGCATTTCATCCAGAAGACAAGTGTAAGTTGAACGATCAGACCTATAATGATTCTGGTAGACTCAGTTGAACAAGTGGCCTTACTGCTAAATAGGGTCTACAGGTTTAGGGTCAGCAAAAATGGACTCCTGCATGATCTTTCTCCGGAGGATAGTGTCAAGCTGCGATAAGCTACTCAGGCGATTAGCAAGCGCTGAGCGGCAGGCGAAATAAACTTGTGCATTGAGTATTTTCAAGTTGTGTGAATGGAGCAAAATGTTTGTTGAGAGCCTCTGATGTGGTTACTTCAGAGGGCTCAGGATCGTTTATAATGTTCCATTTTAACGTCAGGTGCTTGAGAATCAGGGTGGATGAACTCCTCGAGCAGATCAGTCTAGATCCTCCAGCTATCATTATGGTGACGGAAACATGGCTTTTACCAGAGCAGGATGACGGTAAACCAGCTGTACCTTGATAATGCTTCACTTGTGGCAACTGAAATCGGTGATGGGGTTGCGTCATACATTTATCAACATATTTCGGTCGCGCGTTAGTTCGTTTTTGTTGGACTGATGGTCTTAGGAATAGCTCACGCTGCTGGATTATGACTGCAGGTTCTTTCACCCCAACAGGTGTCATATATCGTTTGCCTATTATTCAGGCAGACACACTAATATCACAGATCTGTTAATACTGTAGATCTTCAAACTGCTTGATTGTGGGGAAATATCAATGCTACTTGACTTGATCGGTCTTCGCAAGAGGATGGCTCTGGGTAATTCGAACGAGACTTATCAGACGCAGTAGTCGATGTTGGCGATGTGTAGCATGTTTCTCATCCGGCCAGAGTAGGACCCACTAGTTGTTAGTCAATTTTGGAATTGGTATTCACTCCAATGACGACCGATGTTACTCAGACTCAGATTAAAGCTCCAATAGGTCGTAGCTATAAGGCCTCCTTTAGATTTTCATGGAAGCGTAACAGTGGCTTTGCACCAGCCACGACTAGGCCGTCATTCCAAGCTTAGAAAAGCCTTATTTGTTTCACTTAGTTTTTAAAGCGTGCAATGTTTAGATGATAACTCGAACATCATTGTGCCATCACTTCATTGTACTTTTATTGAACGCTCTCTCTTCAGAGAGCTTACATTCAAGGCACACAATGCCGAGCGCATATTGGCTAACCAAGCACACAACAAGTCAGTCTGATAACATCCATCGACGAATGATCAAACTGCTAGCTTCTAGATTAGCTGCGCCGAAACATATCCTTTAGCTAGGCACCCTTCATTTATACTGCAGAACAGCTGTTGTAGTGTTTATCCATAATGGAGGAGCTTCTTTAGGACTCAAAAATCTGTGGATACCTAACCAAATATGCACTTTACTCAATACCCCACAACGAGAGTTCCTAAAGTTTTCGGCATGTGTAATTAAATAGTCGTGCTTCCTTAACGAGATCACTAAGTAGATGGATAATGGTATAGCGTTGGAAGTCTTCTATCGTGACTTTAGTTGGGCTTTTGCGTCAGTCGAAGAAAGCTACTGGTTATTAAACTCTGAGCCATGGGAGAATTAGGAGTACAACTATGCTTGATTCGCGTATTTCTAGTTACCGTTCCTTTACTGTCACGGTGGATAAAACATACTCCACCTGTTTACATATAACAGATGGGGTTCCACAGTGCTCAGTCGTCAGGCCGTTGTTTCCCGTATCCTTATTTATGATCTAACTAACCAACTGCGCTTACCGTGTTATATGCTTGCTGACGACGTAAAAATTGTTGGTAGGTCGGGTATCTCAGATTTAATAAATGGCGTAGAATCTGTGACAAAATGGGCGTTCAAGCAGGATCTTCCCCTTAAAATAGAGAAGAGCCACTTGCTCTTTACACAGGCGGTAAGGATGGTTTTCTGTACGCCCTAAGCCCAAACGAAGTTCCTTGACGTAATATCGACTAAATAGATGGGAATCATAGAATAATGCCTTGGTAGCCATATTACGAGACGGGCATAGCGCAACTGGAAAATGTACGAAAGTTGGTCTATTCTATGATCTAGGGGTTGGTATGTACCAACAATTGAAATCTTCTTTTAGCATTAAAGCTTTACTAGCCTGAGCGAAGGCAGCTCAGGAACAATATCAAAGAAACCTATGCAGTTGTCAAGGATTAGCAGTCTCGAATTCGATGGATGTCTTGGTTATCGTCGCTGGTTGATACTGAGCACACAACAATCCAGGCACGAATCAAGAAAGTAATTCTTTAGTTCAAGTATAGTAAACGCATGAAGCACAATCCCTTTCACAACTAGCATCAACAGCTCCAGAAAATGCATTCAAACAAAGGCTGGACGAACGCTGGCAGGTGCTCGTCCCGGGAAATACCCATAGGAACAAATCACTCCCATTTAGCGACGGAAACAATAAAAAATATTGTGAAAATCATTTCGAAACACTAAAATTCGTTTCTTTTCCAAGTATGTAGTTTATGTAGAAATTGACTACTGTCAATCGTGTTTTCATTCGGTTGGACATGCGATATGCATCAGTTCTCTAACATTTTATTGATGAGATCTCTCTCATCTTCTATTCACCGGTACACACGCTGTGCTCATTACGAATCAATGCTGTTAGTGGCGGGTGTTCTGCAGAACACATCCGAAACAACCAGTGTACACGTTTCGACGCGGTCGACTATCGCCCAATGATGTATGCAACATAAGGAATTAGCAAACCGCACATTCTCTCCGCGTGGCTGAGCTAGACTCAAGGGTTATTCCGTTTTCTGAGACCTGTATGCCTCAGCTTCATATTCCGCCGATTATCATCAGCAAAAAGTATCTTGTCATAAGTTGCGATAGACATAGTGATAGGAGAGGCGGTGGCGTGGCACTTCTCATAGAGTATGTTTCGCATAATATGGTCATCGGTACAGCACTAATCAGAGCAGCGGATGAAGATAACTTGATGCACGACATTGAACGGGTCATGAGCTGGTCATGTCAGGGGGAGATCCCACTGAAACAAATCTAATAAGCACTGAGTGAAAAGATTTCGGTCCATTTGTCGAGAAATTCCCTCGGTGTCAGCGCCGAACAGTGTGTTAAGGATTCTGGAGGACTAGTTGCGGCTGACTTCGAAAGGTAGGACGAATGTGTTGCTGCAACTCAACGTGTGCTATCAAGCCGAAGACCTGATGTATTCCTGCCACTTTGAAGAAATCATTTCGCCGCATCTTGAATATCGTGTTTCAGCTTAGTGTCTTCGCTACAAGAAAGACATCGCACCTCACATGATTGAGTGTCAGTGAAGGTAACCTCACGTCGCACGCCTGAAATCTGTCGATATTTTCTCCATTGTGCGCCGTCGTTTAATTGCATAGAGTTATCTGCAAGTCGTAGTGCGCACGCCGAATACTGAACGACATGCGGAATTGATTTTATTCCTTGTACGCTTTTCGTCGCCAGGCGTTTCACTTTTTCCAGCAGGTTACGTGTTTCCTTTATCTATGGAAAGGCTGCTGGCAAAACTGGTCTCGCGTATGGCGGATAAATAATGCAAACGTTTTGTGGAGAAAAACAGACTAATAGTCCACCATGCGCGGTTTGCGGCAGCAGCTTTTGTGTTCGTAACCTTTATGGATTTAAGTGACCTCGTTACCATTATACAAATGTCACGATCAATATCAACCCTTTTCAGTTGATGATCCTCGAGGAAGTACGTATCATCAGGCGTGCTTCCTCTCGAAATTATCATTGCGCGTTTCTGTCGACTTACAGGAAGCTGTCATGTTACCCTCCAATCAAGAAATTTGTCCAATAATTTTGGAACACTTTACCGTATTTTTTGGACTATAAGGCACACATAAAAACACTAATTTGTACGAAAAATTGGCAGTGAGCCTTATATTCCGGTGCGCCTCATGTATGAATAGTGTATGTTCACACTGCGCTAAAAAATCTGTCAAAATGTTTTATTACGACTTTGGTAAGTGACGATGTGACTTCCTTGATTGTAGAAGGATAGTCACTGATGGTCGTGGAGTCGTCTTTCTATGCTGTCTAAACAGACTTGTTTTGGGGTCAGAGTCAAACAATAAACGACAGATCAACATGAAACTATTCAGCGATCAAAATGAAACTCTTTCACATACCCAAACACTATTCCTGGTACGTACGGTGCTTAAACATCCGGTAATTAAAAACCCCAAAATGGCCCTTGTTAAGAGACATGCTTACGATGCGGATTTTAAACTCAAGGCCATCAGCCGCGCAGTACAACATGGGAATAGGGAAGTTGCGAAACAATTCAACATTAATGAATCAATGGTACGGAAGTGGAGGAAACAAGAAGATGACCTGCGTCAAGTAAAGAAGACGAAGAAGAGTTTCCGAAGGAACAAGGCAAGGTGGCCACAATTGGAGGACAAAATTGAGCAGTGGATTACTGAACAGAGAAGAGCAGGTAGAAGTGTCTCTACAATCTCCATTCGAATTAAGGCAACAGCGATGGCACGTGATATGAAGATAGACGTATTTCAAGGAGGTCCTTCTTGGTGCTTCCGGTTTATGAAAAGGCGTCATATCTTCATCCGCACAAGAACTAGCACTTCGCAGCAACTGCCAAATGATTACAATGAAAGGATAGCTATCTTCCGCACTTACTGCAAGGACAAGATCATAGAAAACAAGATCCATTCTGACCACATCACAAACATGGATGAGGTCCCTCTCAACTTAGACATACCCATGAACCGTACCGTAGAAAAAACACGGAAGTCTACTGTACCTATACGCACCACAGGGAATGAGAAATCTTCCTTCACTGTCGTTCTTGGTTGCTAGGCTAATGGTCAGAAACTACCACCCATGGTCATTTTTAAAAGGAAGACTTTGCCAAAAGATACGTTTTGCTGTTGGAATAATTGTTAAGGTCAATCCGAAAGGCTGGCTGAACAAAAAGAAAATGAGCGAGTGTCTAAGAGACGTTTATGTCAGGAGGCCAGGTGGCTTTTTCCACACTTCTACGACCTTATTGATCTACAACTCTATGCGCGCTCATCCCACTGAAACTGTCAACA
Source organism: Atriophallophorus winterbourni (assembly GCA_013407085.1). Classification (NCBI taxonomy): domain Eukaryota; kingdom Metazoa; phylum Platyhelminthes; class Trematoda; order Plagiorchiida; family Microphallidae; genus Atriophallophorus; species Atriophallophorus winterbourni. The sequence goes on along the minus strand of JACCGJ010001320.1, from coordinate 26,959 downwards.
GTCAAGTGAAGAAAACCATTTCGGAGCTGGCCATCATTCCTGGTGGATTGACCAAAGAACTCCAACCGCTAGAGATTAGAGTCAATGAGGCGTTCGAGGATAAATTGCAAGCCCCATGAAAGCGATGGATGACAGACGGTGAGCACACATTTACCATGACAGGTAGACAACGCCGTGCTAGTTACGTCACTGTCTGCCGATGGATCGTCGACGCCTGGGCTAAAGTATCGGTCTCTACTGTTGTCGGAGCTTTCACTAATGCTGGATTTATTGATGAGCTGCCAAGCAACAGCAATGAGACTGAATCGGATGATGACGAGAGGGATTCGGGCGGGCTTGATGCCGCTATCGCCCAACTGTTGAATTCTGACACCGAAGACGAGGAATTTGATGGATTCGTAGAAGAGTAATGATCGAAAAAGTTTGTCTACTTTTTATGTAATATTGACAGTCATTATTCATGATTTGAATAAAGTCTGACCTATACTACTATTTTTGTTTCGCTTTATGCGCCTTATAATCCGGTGTGTCTTATATATGAAAACAGATCTCCCTGTTAGAGAGCTTAAAGCACTCCAAACTTTCAGATCGTTGGAAAAAAGTAGTCAATTAAGATTAAATAAATCATAGAGGTCATTAACCTCTAATTTGAAAAGTAATAGGACTACAACAGATCCCTGTTGAATCCGAAGATTTTGATGTGTAGTTGTCGGCTTAACTCCGTTAACCTCGACCCGTAAGGAAATTTTAAATCCAAGTTAGAATTTGTCAATTGACACCGAGAACAATAGCCGGTTTATTAGAACATGGTCAAAAACCTTGTTGAAATTGGTGAGGGTGGTGATCACCATTTGCCCTGATCAAGTACAGCACACTAGGTCTCGCGAATAGTGATGAGATTGAATGCGCATGATCGTCATTGCATAAATCCATGGGGAGCATATGATTGCTGACTGGTTGTAAAGAGAAAATACTCTATCAAATTTATTTAACAGTCGTTCTGGACTCTTTCCAACTACCGAAGTGAGGGTAACCGGTCTGTAGTTAGCATGAAATCTAGTCTGACTTTCAATAATGTGCTAACATACCACAACTCAGTTATAAACTAGAGATTGGCGGCAATGGTTTGTGTATGATACTAACCAAACTTTTTTAAAATCATTTGGTGTATTTCATCTGGACAAAGTACTGAGTGTTTGTTAAGGTTTTACGTTATCCGCAACCTGTTTAAACTGAAATGAACTGTTTAAAGAATCAAAACAAGAGTCTCCAATGCAAGCAGCGTGCCTCAATACCATCAAATTTTCTTTGCGAAAGAAGCTGTATAGTCTAACTTTGCTTATTTTCTAATCATAATCAAATAAATACAATATCATAAATTGTTGAGAAGCAAAATTCCAAAATGACCTTCAAATTTCAAATTGTTTTTATTTTGGCGTGATTTCGTTTATATATTTTTCTCGCGGCAAATTAATTTTTAACTCACCTTTATGTCCTCTAATTTCAGAAAAATAATCTGCTCCTTTGTCAAATAGTTGAAAAATAACCAAAAAGTTGAAGGAAAATGTGATAATTACTGTTTGTTACGCTTGATGGTCACTCACTGATACACCGTATAGTTATACATGCTGTCTAGGCCTGGAATCTGTCTAGGCCTGGCGATCTGTCTAGGCCTGGGCAACCTGACAGTATCCTAGCTCACGTGCAGTCTCTGACTGTGCGGCACTTTGCCTCGATCAGGCTTGTGCTTTCATACCATACCATATATACATGCTGTTGTTTCTGTAAAAAAGTTGCTTTTTCGAAATTTGTAGAACCGGTTACATCTTTGTTGGCTAATTAAGTGGCGATTCAAGGATTTAGTCCGGAGACATTTGGTTGCATTTTTTCCATTCTCTAGCAGTCATACACGTAGTAAAAATGCTAATCGAACTAATGACATTGTCGCTTTTAATCAGCATGAAAAAAATTTAATTATTATTTAAAATGATTTTTGCTGAATTCTTTAACGCTTTTGATCTTATTTTGACTTGCGATCGAAGTGCGTCAGCAAGACAAGTTGAACCCAAATTGTATCTATAAACCAGTCGTTGATCAGTTCAGCTCAGTTCATTTGACAGGTCTGCAAATGGCTGATAAGCCTATCGAGCGTCCAGAATTTCTGTCGGTGGAAAGCTTCAAAGGAGCGCCCACCACTAACAAAGTCGGTTCATTGTTCTTTGGTATCCTCGTCATATGCGATGATACCTCAGTTGTTTTCCAGGCCGTCCTTCAGTCCCAGTATTTGTAACTGCGACTGGGAAAAACGGAAAAGATTTCTCTACATCGAGCCAATGAAAAGTTAGCTGAGGAAAAATTTAAAACGACATTTCGAACGAGATATTATATAATTGCATTTTTAAATCGTGGTAAAAACCGTATAAAGTTAAAATAAAAAAACCTTTTCATGCCGATTCTATCGACAGGCGACCTGCATATTCATGGAAAGAAGTCAAGGAAAAGCTCGTGCCACGAGGGATCCTTTGAATGCATCTACTGATATGCACGCGATCAATAAACGAAATTAAACTTGCGTTCATGTGACATGTACCAGAAAGATCTGAATGGAGGAAGATCGTCAAGCAATACGACTTGTTAGTGTTTCCTAAAAATAGAGGTAGTTTGCCTCATGGTTCCTTTATAAAGCTCTATTTACCCAATCGACCTGTGATTGTTCGCCGTAGTGTGACTTAAAACAATTATTATATCACTCAAAAGTTCTTAAGATCCACTGGCGTGAAATATAAACTGCGATCAGAGTGACTGTATGTAATTGTGTCAAAAATAGAAAACACATCTGATAAGCGATTTATCACCATAATGGACATAATCTTGGGGCATTAGAACGCTAAAATGTATCTAAAAATCACTATTTGCTCGTCATTAGATAATGATTTCATGTGGTTATTCGCACGGGCTTTGAACTCGATACTGAACTGTTCGAATGGCTAAGCAGTCTTGATGCCATAAAAGTTGAAAAATCTCGGTTTGACTTCAGCACAGCCTCTACAAACAAAAATGCATCGTTAAGCATCGTTGACAAAAAACGATTAATCTTTAGAGTGTGTAAATGGATTAATGCTGGCAATACCTTGATTGTAATGTTTCGTGCAAATTTTCAAGTTTCGACAAAATAGTGACGCTTGCTCAATTCAACGTTGGAAAGTCGCAACGACTTTCATAGAGTTGAGCGACGTTAGTCGGCCTTTTATTATGTGGCATGTTCACTGGATCTACTACAAAATCAGGCCTCGCAAAATTATGAAAGTGTATCTGAAATGTATAAGCCTGAATTGCTTAACTGTATAACCATTGTAGGCATTGCTTCATACTCCGTGACAGTCATGCTTCAAAGTCACGCTATGCCTTGCTCTGGATTCCCACAGTTTTATTCCTGGTCATTTTTATCTCACCCAAAACCCTTTAGTCTGACAGAATTTGTAAGTTCTTTATGCTAATTCTCTGATCCCAATCATCAGATTGGCTTGCTTCGTCGCCTGACATGCACTAATGGAAGGAACTCATCTTTGAAGCTGTATAGACACTTGTGTGTAAGCTTCTAGTTTGTGGCTATATCACCACCTGCCTGTTGTTCAAGGAAGGTAACCAAATCCTTATGGATACATCAGGCGATCTCTTTCCTGAAATATAATTGTCAAAATCTATCTCTCAAAGTATTAGAGAATCGGCTCTCATTCCGATATTCAAATAGGTGTGCGAATGTTTTGCTCTAACTACCTTGGGGTAAGTCTCACTCCTAACATAAAACGATTGTTAGCGTCAATATGCCTTCGAAAATTAACATCACATATGGAATCGCAGATCCGAGGATAACAAACTGGCTTCTAGACAGGTAGAGACTGTGCCCATCAGATCTTTGCACTGCTACATACTTATAGGCAGCCAACAATGGCTATATTTTTATGCTTCAAATGGGTATTTGATTCAGTAGATCAAACTGTTATGTTTAACGCGTTCCATTAATGTTAACGTACTTCTTGCACTTCCTGCTAAACCAGATGCGTTAGGGTTCACAGCGACTTTCTGCCGAAATTCTCCACCACATTTGGCGTCCTACAAGAATGTCTATTTTCACCTTTTCTATTTAATTTTTTTGATTGATGCCATTATGGAGTTATGCACCGATTGAATCCCATCATTCGTAGTCAATATTATGCCCGGTGGCAAGCTTCTAGATTTGAAGCTTGCTGGTGATATGGTTCTGCTATTTGACTAGTACACATCAGCTGGTAATACTAAACAGGCTTGCTAGTATTGTGCCAGTATTTGGAACGCGTTTGCATCTTCGAAGTGCGATGTACAGCTGCAGGACATCGATTTTTTAAACACTTTATTACTTGACAATCGCGCGCTTGAAACTATAAATCGTTTTACGTATCGCTGTAGTTGAATCATTAAATATGCATCATTAGATGCCGATGTTTTGACACGCATTTCTGAGGCAACCTAGGTCACTTCTGGCGTCAGAAAGGATTATATTTATTCATGATCATCATGTCTGTAGGCAAACGATGTGCCACAACATGAAGTCATCATCATCATGAAAGAACAAGTATGGAGCCAGACAAATGTGCCAAGCAATATGAAGCAGGAAAAGCAGATAAGCAAGCGCGTGGAAAAGGGAAAGCAGGCAAGCGGAATACGCAAAAGCAAATGCACAAAAAGCAGCTTGTTTTGTAGTTTCACTGCATGCGATTTTTCGGGTTTTTTTGTTTTGTTTTTGTTTTTTGTTTTTTTTTATGTAAAATAATACCGAATAAAAAATTATGACACACATAATAAATACACTGGCACCACTGACTTCGGTTTGTAGCCATATCGCGTAAGGTTTCCAGCCAACTATTAGGTGGATCTTTTGGACCCCACCCAGGCAAACGAATACGCCTAACTGAGCCTAGCGCTACGGTGAATTCATCCCAACGCGCCACGTCATGGACTGGCCACCCGATCTTTTCTCCCAGCTTCTTTCAGGCTCTGCGAATAAGGCGCGGTACGTTAAACGGTGAGTAGGCATTCTTAAGACATTCTTAAGTCCCAACCATCGCAAGCGAGTAAGCATCAGCATTTCTCTCAGTCCGTGGCCACCGTGGCCACCTGGTCCTAAAACCCGCTTGCAGACATCTATATTTGTAACACGATGCTGCCACCGAATGCGAGCAATTCTACGCAGGCAACGGGTATCAAAAACAGAAAGCCGACGGACATCTTCCGCTCGGATAGACTAGGTTTCGCAGCCATAAAGGAGTGTAGCACGCACCACTGCGTTGTACACTCGGCCTTTAGTATGGAGTGAAACATCGCGTCGACGCCAAAGGTGGCGAAGGTTAGCAAACGCTGCACCCGCTTTGCGAACACGATGTGAGATCTCGTCCTCGACACAACCTCTAGCGGAGATACAACTGCCAAGGTAAACAAAGCTGTCGACCAATTCAAGATTGACATCGCACACAGTTAGGTTTGGAAGAGAGCCGCTCCAATCCTGGGTAAGTGTTTTACACTTGATAGGCGCAAAGCACATGCAATACCTTGAAGCTTCAAGTGCCAGGCGGTCCAGGGCTTGTTGCATTATATGAGGGTCATCTCCCAGAAGTGCGATGTCATCGGCATACTCTAGATCGGTCGCTCGCTCACCCGGCAGAAGTTCAACACCTGTGCCCACCAGGCCAGCTAAAGCTTTTCTCAGGACATCGGCGATCGCGAAGTTAAAAAGGAACGGCGAGATAGGGCAGCCCTGCCGCACCCCGCTGGAGATATTGAACGAGGACGACAATTGTCCGTACGCTCGAACCCTGCCCGAAGTTTGGCAATATAATGCTTTCAAGATCCAAACATACTTCTCGGGCACTCCATGTCTCAGTAGACAGTTCCAAAGACTTTCACGATCGATTGAATCGAATGCCGCTCGGATGCCAAGGAATACCACGATAGTTGGTTTACGAAAAGTGTGGCGTTGCTCCAGTAACTGACGGATTGTGAAAATTTGATCTATGCACCCTCGGCCGGCACGAAACCCAGTTTGCTCCTCACGGATTTGCTCTTCCCGTTTGGTACTCAATCGGTGAAGCAGAATGGACGCCAGTATTTAGGAGCTACTGAAATGAGACTGATACCCC
>JACCGJ010001320.1:0-19786 GCA_013407085.1 Atriophallophorus winterbourni | reverse complement strand
GGAAAAGCATGCAAATGAATATTTTGTTTCATGGTTATGGGTTTTACCCCATTAAACATGTGTTTGGACACATGCTTTGAACAGGTTGGTCGTACCAGCCTTATCCAATAGTGGCATACAAGCGCTCCTTGTTTGCTTGACTATAATTATTTCATTTATTTTCTCGTATCATTCTTTTTTTCAATTTTTTGTCACCGTCCAAACGCTGCTGATCCATTTGGCAGGTTATATCTACAATGATGTCAATTACACTAATTATATAGCCGAAGCAGTTTTTGCACATATTTATCATGCAGTGCTCCAGTTCTGCAGAGGTAACCGTGCTAGGCCGATTTATAACCGTGTGATAACACGCCTTAGACTAGCTGCCATTTGTATTACTTTCATCTGCGTGATGTGATGTGAAAGCACAAGCCTGATCCAGGCAAAGTGCCGCACTGTCAGAGACTGCACATGGGCTAAGATACTGTCAGGTTGCCCACTCCTAGACAGATATGACACAAGAAATAGAAAGAAAATTTATCCTTTACTTTGCAAACAATTAGGTTTATGACCATTTGAGTATAATGTTGTTCGAATATTAGGATATTGATACGGCTGCCTAATTAATTTCAGCAGCCACCAAATCGGTTCTATGCCTCCAAACTGCGTTTTGAATTTCATATTCGTTTCTAGATTTCCAGGCTCAGAGGAGCCGAGTCCACTGTGTCCACCTGGCAAAGGCAACCAGCCGGAAACCTGTAGTAGAGTGTAATAGTGGAGATGCGACTATACAATATTATTCAACTTTTCAATGTCTGATTCAGAATCACTATCCAATTATATATGTGACCCATTTCATTCGCTGTACCTATAAATCAGTTTATAAAATCAAACTTTCGTTTTTCATTCAAAGTTTCATTTAACTCAGCCTGTTTTCCGCAAGTATGTAGTAAATAATCATTGTATTCACGTGCCTCCTGTGCAGTAGTGTCAACATTCGGGAAGCCCTAAACCTATGGCTGTTATTGGTTACGAACTGCCTGTTATGCAGAATAATAAAACTAATCTAATCCCATTTTCGCTCAGCTTTCTGTTCACATGAAACCTTGTTAAGATATAACCTTTGCATTATTTATTAGTTTGCTCTTTCCCATGGGCTTGGGTTGTCTAGCTTCACTACTCCTGTCCAGCTTGTTTTGCCAGTAGCATCTATTATTCATCAATTTGTTATTTCCTGCCAACGAAACCGCTTCGACTTGTCACCTAGCTTTCTTTATATCAGTTCGCAATTTCACACATTTACACTATATATCCGCGAATTTTTTAGTGTGCCTATTGCGCTTAATTAATTTCTTGTTATTGCTTTTCGATAATTTTATGACAATATTGTTTTTGCACACCATTGGAATCTTTCGCTATCAACATGTTTTGTGTATAAAATAGATATTTTTGCGCGCACAGCACCTCAGTATTACTGACTAGAATCATTCTTGTTTAACTCCTTATTGCGAATTTATCATGCATTCATAATTATTATTAATTGGAGCACACCCATTTATTGCATTAATTCAAACATTTCAGCGTCCTTTTCGCCATTTTATCAAGTGCAATCTGCGTGATGCCAAACTTGTGCTTACTGATCATGACAATGATAAAGCTGTCAACTGTCTAATCCGAATGCTTGTTCTGCTTGATTGCCCTGTCAACCGTAATGGATGACCACAGTGTCACTCAAAGATGCGTATATTCCTGATCAATCAATTTAGTACGATGTTAGCCGCACAGCACATAAATGCTGCACGATTTCACATCCGTACACTTCATACCATACCATATTCCTGATCATTTTCCATGAGCTATCTGACTTGTGTACATTTAACGGATGCCGTATTGTTTAGGGTGACCCTCTTAACGCTTAAATTATTCTCACACTACATCCAATAATTTACAAGTGAGAAAACATGCTAAGTTTTGAGAACGTGCTGCACATACTGGGTTGATTACAGTTGCGGACTTCGCAGGACCTAGCGCTTACGTGGCTAGAGTCCAACGTGCGATTAACAATGCCACCACAGTTTGACTGTTGTTACAGGAAAGCTATAATTTACTTAAGTTCAACCAATTTATTTGGCGATTGTCAACTTTTCAGAATCATTATCCTTTTCGAATTTCATAAAAGTTACGTTGGTAGTGGTTCCGGATTGGTATGTGATGATTATTTGATAATTATTGGCATTGGTTAAATGGCTGGTCGCATACATGTGCAATATCGCATTATTTTTAGAATGCACAGATAACTTTGTGCACTAGATCTGCAGTCCATTGATTCAATCTGTGATATCTAGTATCTTCATGCGATTGCTACTGGAATGTCCTATATGGAATTAAACCAAAATTTTGCACCGCAATTGGGCGGGCACTACCACGTGGCGATCAAGCAATTTATGGCCTTTGTCGTGTATAGGCAGGAACTACGAACATGTTTGCGGATCAGTTGCCTTTTTTGCACAACCCCAGTAATCTTACTGCAGAAAGGCAGCTGCCAGCTTGGATCGAGTCGACACTACTCTGATCAGATACACTACCGCATAACAGTATTCCAGGTGTTTGCATACAAACTATGCGGTGTCATGGTTAAGTCATGAAGAGACGGTGTACGCGAAGAACGATTTGTATTAGAATACGCTGATTGAAAAATTGTACCTCTAGTAGGGCCACCAATTATATTATTACAATAAAGAAAATGTTTATTATAGAAAATTGGTTCCAGTGTGAACGCAACGAATGCAATATGAACTAAGGGCATAAGAATGATGAATCTGTCATTTTACCTGTATATCCAGTGTTGCTTGCGGATATGATACTACGCACAATGCACTGATATGAGCCATGTTCGTCTGACCTCTATCCCATAAGCTTATTTGTCTGAATATATTGGATGATGTAGCCTCATTGCTCAGATATTCAATCATGTAGCATTAATGTGCTGTGCGGCTAACATCGTGCTAAATTGATTGGCCAACGGTAGTGAGCTGCATGCTGAAACACACTGGAGTCTCACTACCATTTCTATTTCTATTTCGCCCCTCATATCTGTCTAGGCCTGGGCAACCTGACAGTATCGTAGCCCACGTGCAGTCTCTGACTGTGCGGCACTTTGCCTGGATCAGGCTTGTGCTTTAGTACCAGTAGTAGTACCATATCAAGTTAAAGTAGCATCTTGCGGCCACATTTGCCGTCCTATGTTTTCGTCTATTTCTCAGCAGCCTGAGCGTATTTCAGCCTACGTAACTCCATTTTGGGTTGTGTGAAGCTTTCGGATCATAGGCTTGTTGTGCCATGCGCTTATTTTTATACTAAATTCTGTTTTTTTGTAGCCTACAATGCTAGACAGCATGGCTGGTTCCAACCTACCCGTTTCGTGTTTCCATTCCTCTCAACCAAACGCGAATTATGTTTCACCGCTACGGAAATCGAGCAATGTTGAATTTCCTTCTCATTCCGATTGCCATTTGAAAGATTCCTATGAGGTCCTCGTTTCTGCAGCTGATCCCGATCTCAGCCTTTCCCTTCCAATTGACGGAGGTTCTGATGCTGGCATGTTCTGTACAATTGGCACGCAGTTGGACCCCACCCGTATAGTTTACTACGAAAGTGGAACTTCGCCGGCGAAACAAATCTCTTCTGGCGATATTGTGTTATCCTTCAATCAGTATGAAATATCCGGTTTCACTCGCCGTGATGCGATTGATTTGTGTGATTGTTTGACTCGAGTGAGCACCACTTGTGCATCCTTTTCAAGGCCTCACGTACGGATTCGACTCATCGCTCCTCAGCGTTTGTCAACAAACTCGTGCATGCTCTCCGATTTCCTATCAGCTGCTTTCCCGATTGATTCTTCAGAGTACATGTTGCAAGAGAGAATACGTGAAAACGTTTACCAGCGTGTCGTTCCTTGTAAGTTGTGTACAATTCCGCCTAACTGAATAACCTGTTATTCTCACAGCCTATGCCACTGCAATTGCAATTTACTGTAGTTGAACGATCATTATTGTGTCAGCACTCCCGAATGTGTACGCGGGATAAATATTGTCTTTGTTTTTCAATACATTTTCGCTTTTACGACCACCTTGCTGCACGTGAACTTTTAAACCGACGTAGCTTGGGCGTTTCTGTTTGAACCATTAAACCGTGCTTCAACGAAATGTTTCAATCATTTTACCTGATTCACCATATGGTAAATGTAACCTAATGTTACTGTTTCTTAGTACTAATTGCGTATCTTACGTTTGGTTTATCGGTTTCCATTCAACTCTAACGTTAATTGTAATCTAAAATTATTTTGAGGTAAATTAATTTTATTGGCTGAAAATTCGTTTAAACGAATAAAACTATTTTCTTCTTATTTAATGTAAGAATCTTTCACGTACTTATTTCTAGCGGTTTGTTCTTGGCTATCACACTCTTCTTGACTGTATCCATCATGGTGGATAGCTTTGCTATTGCATTCACCGATGTCCTTTCGATACAAGACATTCAGTCACGGGGGGTATAATTTTGTGTATCCTATTAGTGAATCATATGTGAGACCTCGCTTGCTACTGCGTTGAAAGTGCAACTTAATTTCTGTTCGTATGTTAGTGGTAGATTCGTCTGATTGATTGCTTCGAAATACCTTTTGAATCTCGTATTGTGTATTCTTACTTCAAACCTAGATGTAGATGACTACTTACCTCAGTATAAAAACTTGTAACTCGATCTGAATTTGTTCTGTGATACCAGCGTTGCTATTTAATATTCCGTTTGCGAACCCAACTCAAACTCTACTAAATTTAATATATCTTAGATTCTCAGCCTGCTTAAGCTTGTGCTAAAGGTTCCACCGAAATAGAACCATAACAAGGTGCATGCTCCGTCGCTTCTCTTTCTCGTCTATCATGCACACTTGGTGAGCGAACATGATTCATCAGCTACCATTTCAAAATCTCTGTTGTGCACGTTTCACTCGGGCCCTATTGATTTTGCGACGCTACTTGTGTGGCATGATGTGACTCGTTTTAATCAAACACACATTGATTGGCTGATACATGAGTTTTATGTTTACCAACTTTTCCCCCGTTATCCTTCCACATCTCAAGGTACAACGCGTCTGCCACGAGCGGACGAAGTGGACGGCGTTCATTATCGCTTCATGAATGTCCCACAATTTTTGGCGTTGGAGAAGAGCGGTCAGCTACTGGAGAGCGGTATGTATAAAGGTATGAGGTAAACGTTCGTCATTGTTAAATTGTTTTGCGGTTGCCCTTACCCATGCCGGATCTATAAAATTATCGACATGCGACCGCCATTTTTCAAACGAATGTATAAATGAAATCACAAACATGTGACCAAGCAAAACAATGCAGTTTGATACCCTAAGATCAATTACTAGTGGCTAGCTATAGCGGGACACCACACAAGTATATAGCCTTGGTGCCATGGTAAAGGACGCCGAAAAAAGACCCACTGTTCCCCTCTCACTGTTTCTCCCCGAATTGTACCCCCTTCTCGCTTTGTACATCTCCTCCATTGTCTGTACGGTCATCTGATGTGGATATGCCTTATTGGGCGAAGACCAAACACTATCCAACAAAGCTTTGGATATGATGGCAATGAGGGGGGCAAATCTAAGTACGGCTGTTCTTCCGCCCAAGCAAGAGTGGTAAAGTGCTCCTTCAGGAAGGTCTGGGGAACTGCCAATTTTGCCATAAATGAGGATTCTCGATATGTGAGCAGTTCAAATACCTAAGAAGTCTGGTGGTTGATGGGGGTCGGATTTTAGAGAAGAAACTCACGTCCAGAATTGCTAAGGCCAGGACATATGGCATTCGCTAAACTTAAGGCCTCTGGAAGAGGGGACGTGATTTAAGCTGGGAATTAAAGGGCGGTAATTCCACCTCGGTAAGGACAGTATGATCGGGAGTGAATGTTGAGACAGTTCGCTCAGAAGATGTTAGGAGGCTTGAGGTTTTCGACCAAACGTTCTGTTTGCGTAGGATTGCTCACGTACGGTGGCAACACCACGTTTGAAATTCTGAGGTCAGGCGCCGGTTTAGGAAGGCAGCAACGGCCACTAGCGCTCAGGACAGCCATTAACGACGTGCCTCAGCTGGTTGGGGCACGTCTATGCGCAATGAAACCGGAACGTCGTACCACGCCGAGCGCTTTATGCGTCAGTGGTACGGACTGGAAAACAGTGGCTGGCGGTCAGTCACTAAATGGAAGGAGTGGCTTGGAAAAGGTCAATTCTGTATAGCTAGGGTGGACGGGCGCGCTTGCTGGAGGGGTTGCAAGAGAAGGGGAGAGTGTATGGCTCGACACATTGGCAGCGATGGCAATGAACCGACATCAATGAAAAGAGTGCATCATCTCTATTACTCCCTGACATTCTCTGCTGTTCAAAAAACTTTATCAAAAAATTCAACAAAAAATTTCGAAAATGATGTGTGTAAATGGACAAAAAATACCCATTGTTCCCCTCTCACTGTTTCTACCCGAATTGTACCCCCCTTCTCGCTTTGTACATCTCATTGTTTATGTGAACGGCACCAATCTGTATCAGATTGTGCAATATTATATATGGTGTTCTTCTGACTCGGTGTTTGCTGTTCTCTCATGGACTGGTTTCATTTCCTTTCGGTATTCGTTTTTTTGTCTGCTGAGATTCGAGCGTGTTTCATCGCCCACCACTTTTTCTTCTGGCTTGTGAATTTTCCCGACAGGCGTTTCTGTTGATGATGATTACTGGTTTGTTGAAGATGGACACGAACCAGCATTATCTTTGTTTGTCATTCTTGTTTTGCTTGTATTTGATTCATCTTCCGCAAACAGATGCATTACTGATAGTTACAGATTTGTGGATGTGGTGTATCATATATTTTTTCTTGCTGATTTTGACATTAGCTCTGTATCACGAAGCTGCTTTGACCTTTTTGAATATCCTGGCTTGCAGTCTTCACTGAAACATCTTGACAGTTTCGATTGCCCTTTATCGTTTTCCCTTCGTTTTGGTTGCGTTGCTGTATGGGTTGTGTTTTGGTTTTGAGGTTTATTTGTACCGACTCAGCTGCTACCTTTTTTCTCCTTCATTTGCTGATGGATATGCGACAGTAGAGCCAGCTACTCAGGAAAACTCAAATTCTCACCCTTATTCCATGCTTTTATCGGCATTTTATGTACGAAGTCATATACCCAGGGTTAGACAGCCCCCACGACCATAAACAGCATATATTTGAGATTATGTCGCTGAAGAAGCAATTGCACGCTTGTATTTCTATATCTCCGCATGTAATTCAGTGTTGCCAATTCATTCATCTACTCTTCCACTGGGTTATTTGAATCACAGTACTTCTTTCATCAAATATTTTTTCAATAACTTTGTTTACCACTCTGTCGCTGTTTCACGTTTCACTGATTTTCATCTCTCTATCCCCACTTGATAAGGGTGGGTGCGTAAAAATCCCGAAGTCGGTAGGTAATTTACACTTGGAGGCTAGCGTTTGGCAAGCGCATGAACAGAGCTGAACACAGTCAAATGAGATGCATTCTCACTTTCAGTGACATTGAACCGCAAATTTTGTACATGAAATCCAAAGCCAAATAGCTGTGGCACGCTAACTAAATCAACTGAATTGGGGTATAGTAATTTCAGTCAGGCTGACATTCGTCCACGCTCTGTTGTTGCTGTCGTCTGTTAATCTGTGGAAGATATAACCACAAAAACTGACTTGCAGTTGATACATTAAAACGATTTACAATTCACCAAAATGGATCACCAATCTATAGGCAACAATATGTGAATTCGGTGAGTTAAGATCAGAAAGTTGTTCACATTGGGCAGACCTCACTTGCGGTACAATGGCGTTTTCAAAAGAGCTACGAAAGTTCTTGACATTGACCTTACGAGTTGGACAGAACTTGCTCTTGACCGCCCATTTTGTAGGCAGCGTGTAATGCGTGATCTGCAAGCTGTGGAGGAGCAGATACTGCTCTTGGCTGCTGAGCTTAGATCACGTTGTCTGTGTGCAACTGGCATCGTTCGTCCGAGTATTGCCTATCGCTGTGATCTCTACGGGAGAGATTGTTCTTCCTGAATGGGACTGTTTAGTCATCCGAAAGGATCATGCTCCTATGATGTACATTCATCGTCGACATAGAACGAAGGAGGCCAACAACAACATGTGAACCGAATATTCATGCTCGGTTGATATATCGTTCCTTAGCCACTTTTACTAACGATCTCTGCTTTGCTGTTACGGTTAAATGGGTAGATTTCTCTTTTCTGTTTGTGCCTGGCTCGATCAAATTTGGTTGCTGTCAAGAATTTATAAACCTTCAATCTATTTATCGCGTTCACTTCTCCGTAACGCGCTCATACGCCACACATCTTAGACGATTTAAAGCAAGACAAACTGTATCCTACAATCCCATAACCCACTCTCCGATAATATACAATTAATGAAGCTGGTTGTGCTAGTTCTCGTATAATTTCGGTCTATCTCAATACCCGACTTTAATGTATGGTTTGTTATGATATCATGATCATCATTTCGCGAATTCCATAGGTAATTTTTATGGGACTCCGCGACCGGAGCCAAATGCTACCGCTTTGGAGTCGGCCATTCTCAACCAGCTAACCGTGTCATCCTCCCCCGCAACTACTCAACAAACCAGCGATGATTGTTGTGTGATACCTCCTCCTTTACCGCCGTTGGCATCATTGTCAGCGGTTGGTGGCTTTCACCTCCCACGCCAGTGTTCGCCCATACAACATCCGCCAGCTCCACGACCCCCGATTCGACAGTCGTCAATCACATCTAAGCAGGTGACCGAGGAAGCGAATGATGCCACCACGCATGCTACCAAGGGTGTAGATGCCACGGAAATTCCTACTTCCATGAATGGGAATGGTGCAGTACAAAAGAAGAGTTACCACCTTGATTGTGATTTGATCAGTGACAATGGCATGAAAGAGGACACAATCAAGGCTGCGTCATTAGTGTCCTCGGAGGTAGGTTTCGGTAATGGCGGGTCCGTTTTTCTGTTTATCCGATTGGCCATCTTGAGCCATTTTCAAATAACTCTCCAGTTATCTCAGATCATTAATTGTTGTGGTTACTTTTCTTTCATGAAGATATTTCTTTTTGTCGGTAATATTATTAACATCTCGTTTCATATCAACCATACTTGTGTTTTTCACAGTGAACCCGTTTTCTACCTTGATTGTCACTCGTACTGAACTGCATGCGAGAATATGCTCCTGTTATCCGTTACTGATATATCCATCTATATCTGGAATCCTAACGGTATTCCACCCCACGTTCAGTCAGTTAGACTCTGCGGCATTGCGTAACTTCTAGTTTTTGATTTTATGCATATATACATATCAGAACCACGCTATCACGCAACTTACCATATGTTGTTATTCATTTGAGCGAGTTGTCAAGTCTTCTAAACTTTGCGCATCTAAGCGTGATCACGGCGACATGTGACTCACTGCCTTTTGGACTTCGCTCCAGTTTTCAAGTCGTTTCAAGTTTGGACTCAGTCTGACTTCCATCGTAGCCGGCGAAGAGCCACAATCTGGCTGTTGGATGACTGCTATCTGGCTATCGATGAGTTGTTTTAGTCTCATTTTTTACCAGCAACATGAAAATTAAAATCGGTTAAATTCTTGTTACGCTGCAGTTGGTTTCAACTCGTCAGAGATCTACCTATGCCATTTATCAATAATAGCAACTCCACCGGAAAGCCGGACTTAGTTTCCGGCATCTGTTTTCACAGTGCATCACGTTTACCCTGTTTGAACATAATCATGTATACTTGCTTTATATGTATGCGCGCGTATGCATGTATGCACATACCCTGATACATACATACATACATACACATACACACACATACATACATACATACATACATACATACACACATATATGCATACATACATAAATCCATGCATACATACATACATACATACATATATACATACATAGTACATACATATATACATACGTACATGCACGGATGTGCAATCGTGCAGCATTTCTGCGCTGTACGGCTAACATCGTGCTAAATTGATTGGCCAAAATTAGTGAGCTGCATGCTGAAACACGCGGAGTCTCACTACTATTTCTATTCCCCCCCTCATATCTGTCTAGGCCTGGGCAACCTGACAGCATCTTAGCCCATGTGCGGCACTTTGCCTGGATCAGGCTTGTGCTTTCATACCATATACCGTACATATATACATACATATGTGCAGATTGGTATTGTTGCGCGCGTATTTGTTTTGTTTGTTTGCCACTTTTTTGTTTCGTTATTTGATATTGTTAGCTTACCTGTGCATCACCACATTGCTAACTTGCCTATACGAGAGAGAAAAGAAACTAACTATCAATTCATCCGTAATTCAAATTTAACTTTAATCGTTTCTGGGAACTATCTGATGCATTTTCCATGTCAGCTATCTGATTAGCTTTTTGAACTCGGTTTATTTCAATGTGTGTGTTGCTTGCCCAAGCACTCGAACCATAAATCCATGCGTGCGTTTTTCTACGTACATATAAAATATCATACGAAAACGTTTAATATCCAGTTTACTTTCGCTACTGATTTCCACTTTATGCATCATTGAAGCGCGAGTGTGTACATTCTGTTCCTCCGCCTCGCTAGAACGATTATGAATTATTCACGCATTAGCGTCTGGTACGCGTAATCCATTTCGCTCCGACGTGCGATGTTGTCTTCACAGAGACGCTTGCTTATTTCCATCGATTTTTTTCTCAGGTAAAATTTGCCTCGATCGAAATGGACAAGCCTTTACCTTATGGATGGGAGTTGATTCGTGATCCCGACTACGGTACGTTCTACATCGATCACATTCGTGAACGAACTCAATACGAACCGCCCACCCCGGAGGATTACGCCATCGCATCTGCTTTGCATGCGCAACATTTGTCCAGCACAGCTGCCAGCGCGAGACAGTCCGCTGCCATCTCTTGTTCGTCACAATTAAAGCTGCAAAATGGCTCACCGTCGAAACAGCAAACATCCCCGAAACCATTTTCTTCCGAGCAACGTCCATTGGCTGGTCCTATTGTAACAATAACCTTGCAGAAAGAACCTTCGGGGTTTGGATTCACTACGACTGAAAACAGCGATGGGGGTGTAAAATTTTTGCAGGTCTCTTTCGTGATTACCACCACATTTTTCTGTCCACACTGACATTTTATTGTTCCATATTGTCTAGGCATTACGCTAGTTTATTGTTGTGTAACTGTCAAGTGCATCAGAGCTATTCACGAGGCTTCGGGTGGTCTGCAAAGCACCACCCGCATGCACAACTTCAGAGCGGGAGGCATCAAAAAGTCCGACGGCGTCAATCGTGCCACCCAGTTCACTTCAAGCGCTAACCAAGCTGTGTTCGTGTGACCGACCTTGACGTTCGATAACGGCTGACTTTGTCCATCTCCCCATGTTTTTGAGGATGCTATCGCTCAAACAGTTCTAATGCAATTCTTTCGAAACCCGAACTATTGCAGTTGGTGATTATCGGCGTCTGTCTGTTCGGTGCTTCCTGCTCTTGCGTTATCCCGGATGGCGGTGTTCTGCATATCATCCGAAATCTCATGATTGATTAGCCTTTATCGTTAATACACTTCCCACGGCATTTTTTTTACAGAGTTTCTATTAAAATCACTCATATGTTTTTCTTGGCCTGTAAGCGACTTATAACTTCCCGCAATAATCAAACAAACCTTAGTGTATACATATCATACTTTGTAACTGTGCGGTTACCACTAATGCACCGATGTGCAATCGTACAGTACTTATTTGCTGTGCGGCTAACATCGTGCTAAATTGATTGGCCATCTGTGGTAAGCTGTATGCTAAAACAGGCTGAAGTCTCACTACCATTTCTTTTTTTTCTCTTGCCTGTCTAGGCCTGGGCAACCTGACAGTATCTTAGCCCACGTGCAGTCTCTGACTGTACAGCACTTTGCCTGGATCCGGCTTGTGCTTTCATACATACATACTAATGGTAGATTGATTTCTGTTTATTACCCACATAATGCATGTGTTACAAAACGTTTATATGTGTAGTTCAGTTTTGTGCGACTATCTCATCCTGGAGAATGATTTGGCTTCAATGAAGAGTCTTGGGAATTTGGGTACAAAGCGGCGTCCCCAGCACCACTCGGCGTTTGTTCGAGTCAGCTTCTCTAGCCTTTGCACAACCAAGTGCAAGGCAGCAGAGAGTTGCCAGAAAGAGGTGGTGTGCACCAACTAACCGTCTACGCGACTCTGCTCCAGATATTTCCTCAGGGTTTTCTCCCCAAGACTTTCCCGCGATCGGGTATCCCGTAAGGCAGCGGAGGTTGAAAATCAGGGTTTTCCTTCCCTTAGATGAAATGCTCTCCCATGCTAACGAGCTCCCTCTGCCCGAAGCAAACTGGTTTTCAGGCGCCAGTCACTCGCACCTTCTCCTGTTGCTAGAAGCAGTTCCACCGAGCTCGGATAGCCAGAAGCTGGACTTGGTTGTCAGGAGTTATTTGAGATGCGCTCATATTGGAGCATTTTATAGATAGTGAGAGCTTATCCCCACTGCCACCCCCGGCTGTGACAAACTTTGGAACCATGTGTCTAGTTACCCTCTGTCTTAGACTGTTTTCCATTTTATTCAGGTGAAGCATGTGATACCGGGTGGACCAGCGGCTTCTGGAAAATGCCTTGCCCCCGGTGATGTTCTAGTGGCTGTTAACGACACGAACGTTCTTGGTTACTCGCAAACTCAATTGGCTGACTTGTTACAATCGATTCCCGTTGGGTCAAATGTGCAACTGACCATATCCCAACGTTACCGATTGTCAAACGGGCGGCCTGAGTCTGGTATCAGCGACTCCTCTGTCACACCACCTCATACGGATCTAAACGTCGAAACGAACGCCGTAAGCATTACTTGAGTCTACCAAAATTAAACTTTACCAATTACATCATTTTCGCTCATGCTTTTTTTAAAATTATTATAGGATGATGTCCATCGAACGGTCGATAAACAAACTTTCGTGCTCAAACGAGAAAGTTCCGTTTTGAGCAGCTCCTCACAAGCTTCAAATAGCAACTCGCCGCGTACTTCATTTCCAAGTCCAAGAGGGCAAGCCGAGTTGTTGAAGCATGATAACGTCCCCATAGTTCCCTGCACTCCCAAAATACGGCCTGCTCAGAGACCGGAATTTCTCAAGGTACACAATTCATTCTGTTCAATCATCGATTCCCGCCCCCATGCATTCCTCAAACCGAGATCCATTGTGTTACAGGTTGTGATACTGAAACAAGCTAACGGATTCGGGTTCACACTTGCCGATCACCCTCAAGGACAACATGTCAAAGCGATTCTGGATCCGGTCCGTTGCCATCGGTTGCAGGTTGGCGACGTTATGGTCGAGATCAATGATCAGCGTGTCAAAGAGAGTTCGCACAACGAAGTCGTACAGATTCTTAAACAATGCCCCGTTGGACAGGAGGCTAGACTGCTCATTCAGCGTGGTGGTTAGTATACAGTTTACATTGGCTATCTATGAAATCAAATTTTGTGTGTAAATTCGTTTCAGAAACAAAAATTCATTAATTAGTTGCTGAGCCGTTCTTCCCGTCGCGTAGAGTAATCAATCCGCGAAAAAGTGTGTACCATCCAATTTTCCATCAGTTTTTTTCGTGATTAATTCATCTACAAGAAAATTTGACTTTTGGGTCCGTTTTCGCGCGTAACCTGCTCGTTCAACAATACACATTTCAGACAAATCTGGCCTGATAAAGTATACTCGGAATCTCAATATGTCTTTCGGAAAGAAAAGGTTCAGTCCGGTTTACCGAATGCTGTCTAGGCCTGGGCAACCCGACAGTATCTCAGCCCACGTGCAGTCTCTGACTGTGTGGCACTTTGCCTGGATCAGGCTTGTGCTTTCATACCCAACACTGTTAGATATTTTCTTTTTTGTGCTGTCGAATCACAATTTTACGCCGAGGACGCTATGTGACGACAATCTTTTGTATCCAAACTGTTTGTGACCACAAACCACCTTGGAGGTGTCCCGATTCGTGTTATTTCCCAGCTTTGAAACCATCGTTTCTCACTCCCAAGAGCAGCTTCAGTCGTTAATATGCTGCCTTGGGTCGATACGCATGGATTTATGGCTAAAACTCATCAGGGAAATCAAGTTGGTTTCGGGATTATACCTTCTCCCATCATCACTGTTGAGTGCTGTCACTTCGAACCAGTACCTAATTTCATGCTCGATTGTTTAAATGCAACGGATACGCTTCCACTAGACACTGGGATTACTATTTATTAATATATCTGTCATCTTTTTCCGTTGGAGCATTTTGTTAAATATAACTTGCCGTCTTCAAGTTGGGAAAGAGCGACTGCTGTTTTCAGCTGCTGCTCAGAGATCAGACCGACGGAGTTGATCCAAAGTGTACTGCGTTTTGCTGTAAACGTTGTGAATGATAAGGTCCCCTCGTGTGCTTGCATGCTAGGATGAAGAAGTCTGGTTTGGGTGCAAAAGATCCATATAATAGTTGGCTGGAAACCTTACGCGATATGGCCGAAAACAGAAGTCATTGTCGCCCATGTAGATTATTGTGTCCCATAATTTTTTAATCGTATATCATTGTGTTATATTTGAAACACAAAAAATATCACATGCACGAAAACAAGCTGCATTGTTCGCATTTGCGTGTTACGCTTGTCCACTTTTACGCGTTTGCTTATTTGCTTTTCTTGCTCCATGGTGACTTTGATGCGATCTATATTCACAGTCACCATTGACCAGAGACCAAAACATTGGAGCGGAACGCAATATGCCGTGACACTTGTGCTTCAGTCATTGAATCTTTGTTTCACATTATATTGTGGTTCACACGGATAGTGATTAAAACGTGCTTTTCTACTCGTTTTAAATTTATGTCAAATCACATTATTCCACTGCAAATCTCATACCTCTTTCATTCCAGGTTTGTACAGTTCGCAATGGCCTTTGAACGTCGTACAGCATAACGGAAAGGTGATTTTACTAATACACTTCTTGCAATATTCATGTTGAATCGAATCACTCAATTCCCTCATTTTTGTTGGCTACCCGTCTGCTCGTCACCTCCGATATTATAAGGAATGATAAAACTCCTAAAGAAACGTTCGTTAAGGCTCTCCGAGCCTGACCTTACTGTCTCCACCCGATGACGGCATACAGCTAGATACCGGTAGTAGTGTGTAAGGGATGGGGATGTGAGCGCCACAATAAAAACGTTCGTTAAATTAAATTTTTCGCGATCAGCTGTTCGTCACTGTTCAGTTATGAAGGAACCTGATTCCAAAGGTTGTCATCGCCGGGGGTGGCACTGGCCACTGTCTATACAATGCTGCCATATGGCGATCCTCTGACAACCCAGTCCAGCTTCTGGCCTACATGAGTGGCTCTCCGAGCTCGGCGGAACTGCTTCTACCAACAGTAGAAAGGGCGAGGGCGAGTGACTGGCGCCTGAAAACCAGTTTGCTTCGGGCATATGGAGCTCGTTAAACTGGGAGGGCATTTCATCTAAAGGAAGGAAAACCCTGATTTTAAACCTCCACTGCCTTGCGGGATACCCAATCACAAAGGCTTCGGGAGAAAACCCTGAGGAAATATCTGGAGCAGAGTCGCGTAGACGGTTAGTTGGTGCACACACCCTCTTTCTGGCAACTCCCTGCTGCCTTGCAGGTAGCACTTGGTTGTGCAAAGGCTAGAGAAGCTGACTCGAACAAACGCCGAGTGGTGCTGGGGACGCCGCGTTTTACCCAATTTCCCAAGACTCTCCAGTGAAGCCGACTCATCCTCCAGGAAGAGATAGTCGCACAAAAGTAAAGTAAAAGTAAAGTAACATGATGCTACTTCGTTGTGTTGATTTGTCGTGTTGAGAAGGCGGGAACTGTGATTCAGTTATAATTAGCTAGGATCACGAGTGGATCGATAGCAAAAGCTGATGCTTGGTTCTCTTACAGCCTCAGCAGCATAATATTTATGTATATAATACAAAATGTGAGTAGAAAAGTAGTCAGGCGCGAACACTCGTATACATATCAGCTCGAGGAAAATTAAGAAAAAAGCTTTATCTGATATGTATTTATTTCACATCCCCTTCACTTACGCACCACAACCGGTTTCTGTTTGTTTGCCGTCATTAGGCGGATACAGTAAGATTGGGTTGAGTGGAAAAGTGGTAAGCATAGTTATACTTGCCACCGTTGAATAAGGTCAAGCGCTGAATACGCTTGGAAAGAACAAAGTATAGTGTTGCTCACCTCCCCCGCACTTACACACCACAACCGGATTTCGGCTGTATGTCTTCATCGTGTGGAGACAGTAAACATAATGTTCAGTGAGCCTTGAAACAGAGGCAACGTGATAAACTAGGTGTGACGTTGAAACCACTGTAAGTTGTGAACCGTACAACAAACGATGATAATCAAATGGATAGTCACAAAGTGATTCCGGCTCAGGTGCTTGAGACGCTTATAAACGGCCAAGTTAGTGCGGGTGGTGTGAGCAACACTTTACATAGACCAAATATTTTGTCATAAAAATGTATGCAAAAGATGGACCAAGTATGGTGTTGCTCGTATCCCTCACTTAAATTGGAAACTCGCTTTCTGGCTATTTGCCATCTGGATTTGAACATCCTGATTCGTTTTATCTTTAACCGAGGCATTTGAGAATTCTGGAAAAGTCTAATCTTCTAAATTGTATACCAGTCAGTTAGGGAAGATTGTATCAAAACTACAGGAAATGTCTACCGGTTGCCTAGTCCTAAACATCATATCATTGAAACAAAACCGTCAAAAAGATTAGCGCTCAATTTATGGCTGTCAGTTGTGGTTTTAGAAATGCCAACTTCTTCAACCTGCAACTCGAAGGCTGAATTAGATTTATCAGAACCACGGTATGGTCCTTTTAGACATAACGTTAATCCGGTATTATCCTTGATGGCAATTAGGGTGTGGCAAGCTGTTTTTTGTGGAGGCACATACTATTTGAGCAAAAGGCCTTGGAACCAGTTTGTTTCGGGCATTTGGGGCTCATCAATCATGGTGGCAATCGATCTCCCTCTCAGTGAATAAGCTTTTGGGTGACGTTTCACATCTGACACAAAAGCTTTGTCCGAACGGTTGTGATATTCAGGACAGGGAGCATGACCATCACCTATGTTTTTTACTTTGCCACTAAGCAGCCTACACCAGCCTAGAGGGAGTCAATGTAGCAAGACCACCATCAGAGATCGATTTGCCTAGTACGGTGTGTAGTGACGTTAATCTGATACGAGTGAACATGATCTAGGTCCGTTGGTAATGTAAAAGTGCGTTTCTAACACGGTGAAAGTAAACAATGAAAAATCTCATTACGTATCAGATGAATATTGATTAACTTACGCCAGCCTCAGTATTGCGCGAATCTATTCGACCGAGGAATAAGACACCTATTTTAAGCGTCACGAATAGCTTCTACAAAATTAAACGAAAGGATTGCTCTGGTGCAGACTTCCAGGGAATTTTATACCACTGTTGATGAACGGCCCGAGATACGGCAGATTATCAATCTCTTATTCATGATCCAGTTGTAAGGTGGCCACGCTAGTTACGCACTTTTACACATATGAACAACCGTGTCAACTGATCTTGACGATGCCCTTCTGTATCAGATTGACGTCAATACTCGCCACTGACCTCTGTCGTGTCAAATGACTTGCCGCCCTCTGAGTTTACTACTTGCTTCTTAGCGGTAAGTTCACAATAGGGGTGGTGGGTGGAATGTTATTTGGCCATGTTCCCTGTCCTAAATATCACAAATGGTCAGACGATGCTTCTGGGTCACGTTCATTCATACTGTAATCCTGTGTTGTTGTAAAGTATTAACTTTTTAACCATAAATCATTGACGCCGATTGTGTAGAACATTCTTTCCGTTATTGCCCCATTTTATTTCGAATTGGTCCGCCATAAATGCCCCTCGATTTCAACACGCGTGCATTCATCATCGTTATGGTTTGTTTGATTCGGTCATTGTTTTCAAGAACCGGTGCCCAAAAAATACCCAGACTTATTGATCCGGTGCCCCTAGTTTATGCGAGACTTGTTTATGTTACGTGCAGGTACATTCGGTCATTTATCTATGCAACATAAAATCGGCGTTGGTTGTGGGAGAATTTTCTTAACAACGTGTTTGACCGATTGTGTAGAAATCTCGGTTTATGGCTTTTAATTTAACTTGTTCTGCCCGTTGATTCGATGGCGCTACTGTTCGAGAAACGTCCCCAGAGCAAGTTTGCACGTATCAGAGTTGTTGACTGTTTAATCAACGCGAAGTATGTATTTATGAAATCACGCCTGATCGAGGCAGAGTACCGCACAGACGAAGACTATACGTGGGCTAAGATACTGTCGGGCTGCCCTGTCCTAGACAGATATGAGAAAGAAATTAGAGATGGTAGTGAGACTCTAGCATGTTTCAGCATGCAGCTCACTACCGGTTGTCAATCTATTTAGCACGGTGTTAGCTACACAACACGGAATTGCTGCACATTTGCACATCCATGTCGACTCCAGGGTCACCCAATGTAACCCATAATGCGTATCCCGCAGGCTATGCGCGTGCGTACACAAACTGGAACCAAACCTAACTAACACAGATATTGGTTAAACGATAGCTTGAACATCATTATACGGCATTTCTGATTTTTTCGACTGCCGCTCTCTCCCGCCCTATCTCGTCGTTCCATTTTAACTTTGCGATCGACGATGTCCTGAGAAAAGCTTTAGCTGGTCTGTAGGCGCATGTGTTGAACTTCTGCCAAGTGAGAGAGCTACCTATCTAGAGTACGTGGATGACATCGCACTTCTGGGAGATGACCCTCATATAATGCAACAAGCCCTGGACCGCCTGGCACTTGAAGCTTCAAGGTGTGGCATATGCTTTGCGCCTAACAAGTGTAAAACACTTGCCCAGGACTGAAGCGGCTCCCTTGTAAACTTAACTGTGTACGATGTCAATCTTGAATTGGTCGACAGCTTTGTTTACCTTGACAGTTGTATCTTTGCTGGCGTTTGTATCGATAACGAGATCTCACAACGTGTTCGCAAAGCGGGTGTAGCGTTTGCTAACCGCCACTTGTGGCGTCGACGCGATGTTTCACTCCATACTAAAAGCCGAGTGTACAACGCAGTGGTGTGTGCTACACTACTGTGTGGCCGCGAAAGTTCGTCTATCCGAGCTGAACATGTCGTCGGCTTTCTGTTTTTGAAACCCATTGCCTGCTTTGGATTGCTCGCATTCGGTGGCAGCATCGCGTTACAAATATAGATGTCTGCAAGCGGGTGTCCACGGACTAAGAGAAATGCTTATGCTTGCTCGTTTGCGATGGTTAGGACGTGTTCTAAGAATGCCTCTTCGCGGTTTACCGTACCGCGCGTTATTCTCCGAACCTGACAGAAGCTGGGAGAAACGATTGGGTTGCCAGTCCATGACGTGGTGCGTCGGGATGAAGAAGCTCACCGTAGCGCTAGGCTCAGTTGGGCGTTTCCCTGGGTGGGGTCCAAAAGATTTACCTAACAGTTGGCTGGAAATCTTACGAGATATGGCTGCAAGCCGAAGTCAGTGGTGTAGTGTATTTTATTGTATGTTTCCTAATCTTTATCCGCATATTATTATTATATTAAATTTTATGAACAAAAG